>QANU01055523.1:248446-298756 GCA_003254905.1 Nissolia schottii
AGTAACTGGATGCATGAAACTATGATGTGATTAAAATTCCCAACAAGCTCCGGAACTACCTCTGATTTGTTTCCTATTTACTTTTTATGTTGTTATTTACTTATTTTAATTATTAAAACAAATATCAAATCCTTCACTCTATTGTTTAATTAAATGAACTCAAGAATGGTATTTTACAACTCCCTGTGGGATCGACCATACCCTATACTGCAAACGGATTCCTTTTGGAATCTGAAAGCCGTAAAGTAGGTATGAATATAAATATTTAATTTGAACAGCAAAAGCGCAGACAAACTTTCTAAGAGATTGGCATGGTTGTGACAAGATCTAGAGCTATGTCAAGATCCTAGAAAGTGGTTGAAAAGGCTTTCATCAACAAACCACAAGAACCATAGGTTGATAGTAATCGCAACACAGAAGGTAATGAACCGAAATATTGAAGTAGTATGCACCTTGAATGGCTTCTGAGATGAAAGCGAGAGTTTGGGCGAAGAAGGAAGATAAGATGAAATGGAAGAACTGAGAAGCGCAGTAGTAGAAGTTAGATCTGGAACGGAACTAAATGATAGATCTCCGGAAACCACTCGCGGAGCTCCTTGGCTTCGTCGGCGCCGGAATCAAGAAAAGAACCGTGGATGGAACCAGATCTGGAAATCAGAACCACTCGGATCTGAAGAGAAAGGGCGAAATCGGACCTTGAATCGTTCCTCCGTGGGAGGAGATACGAGCGGCGCCTCTTCCGAGCTTGGAGGCGGAGCTTCCTGTTGTGCGTCCCCTTCAGCATTGGAGAATCGAGCTTCCTCGCCGATCTAAAGCTCCTTCTCCTGGAAACAACTCCAAAGCCAGTTCACGGCGTGTGACCGCACGACGGCGGTGTCGCTGCTCAAGGAGCTGCCTGCGCTGATGGCGGCGCAGAAAGAACTAGCACGAAGTCGTCAAGAAGTCGCGGAGGATCCGCGGCACGGCAGAAGCGTGTGCCCGCTGGTAGATGAGGCGGTGGCAGCCGACGTAGAGCTGCACGGTGTCGGCGAGAGGATCCGGATCACCGCCGGGGAAGAGAAATTTGAAGTGCGTGGGGTTGATTTTGTAGGGAGAAAGATTTTGCTGCAATTGATTTTGCTTTTGTGTTTTTTTTTTTTTTGAGAAAATAAAAGAAAAACTAAAGGAAATAGTGTTTGGGAAGCAAGAAAAAGAAGGAAAATGAAAAAAGAAAAAGAAAAAAAAATGAGTTGCGGAAGCTTCAGTGTGGATGCCATGGCTCTGATACCATGTTGAAATTCATGGTACCAGGAGAGAATAGAGAGAATAGAAACTGAATATGCAAAAATGAAATTGAGAGAATGAAAAAGATGTTTGAATTACAAGTGATGTAGCGTATATATAGGCTAATGATTAACCACTAACAACCACTAACTAATTAGCTAAACCATTAGCTAATCCTAACTAATTATTACAACTATCAATACTTCAACTATATATTCTAATAGATATGTTATATATATTAATTATCGAGCTGATAATGATAGTGATGTGGTAATTTTTGTGTTCAATTTGGTGGAAAAGAACTTATCATAGATAGCATTTATGAAATGTACAAGGCAATGCTTTTTTACCGGTAAAAGGTGCTGGAAGACGCCTTAATGTATGGAGGAAAAAAAAAAGGTAAATGAAACTAAGATATAGGACAAGTAATGTAAGAAAGTAAGATGCATTCGATTTGGACTAAGTACAATATTATGCTTCCATATGTTTATGCAAGCAACATTTTGTGTTTTATTAAAGATGACAAACTTGTTGCGAGAAACGACAGTAGACATTTGATGAGTCAGGTATGTGTCAGTTGTTCTTAAATTGTGTACCTTGGGAGTTCGAACCTGACATCAAAATTTAATCATGTTTCAAAGAATGTTAGTTGAATTTAGGACATGCTCTGGTTCTTATTTGTCTCATCTCTTCTTAATATCATTTTGCTTTCTCACTTTTATGTGGTTTTAGTGTTTAAGAACTTGTGAATGAACTTACTGTTGGGTAACACACTTGCACGTTATTTTCCCCTTCGCATATACAATTTCCAACTTCTACAAAGTTTATGTGATTTCTTGTGATGACTTGATGATCTTTTTTTATACTATTTACTGCGCTAATAAAATTTAAAATACTTTAGTGGTTTTTTAATTATATTGATTTATTCACTTTGATCTGGTATCTTATTAAAAGTTTAATTTAATTTTTAATTTATAAACCATCAACCACTTTAATCCTCCGTTAGTCCCCTAATTATTTTACACCTTCCTACCTGGAAGAGGGGGGAAAAAAATGAAAAAAGATGGATCAGTTATAGTACTCATGCATATGAAATCTATCAGTTGTATGCCAGATAGATTTTCTTAATTAATTTTTTTGTCATTTGATATGTTGTGCGTCATCTCTCACTATTAATTTTTTTGGTTGCTCATGTCATTATGAATCCCACATCATTAATTATTGGTGAAAAATTACACAAGATAATAAATTCAATTGAGAGGATTCATTGCCATCGTCTACTTGAGAATGACTTAGAGTTATATGTAGTGTTTTGTTGCAAGTGTGGGGTTTGCTAGCTTTAAACTTTCGATGACTCTATTTATTCATGTTTTCTCCTCTCTTTTGGAGAATTTTGAGCTATTCAAATTATCGAAAAATACAAAACATTCTTATTATTGTAAAAAAAAATATTCATTTGTTATTTGTGACAAGAAATATTGTTTAAAATTAAAATTTTACACACATCAGATTACATTCTTGAATTTGTTTATATTTTTGCAAAACAATACAAAAAAAGCACTTCTTATTTTTGCTCATTTCTTTTCAATATCATTCATAACAGGGAACGATTCCTTCTGTATGATTCAATGATCAATTTATAGTTACTGATTGGTTTTTTTCTTTCCAAGACCATATATCGATCCACTAAAGGAAATGAGTTGAGTAGGACCTTTAACTCGACAAAGCCTTATTGTTTTGGATGTTCATAATTTATTGAAATTATATTGTTATAAATAATTTAATTAAAAAGTATTGATTGTATATAATTTTTTTAATTACATTTTGTATTTGTTTTATTATGTTTCTAATAAGACTTTCTTAGTCAATTTTTTGTAAATTAAAAGGTGTAAAGTTGTAATTATTATTATTATTATTTTTTTTTATGTTTGGTTACACATGTTTTATCGGGTGAGCATTCTATACACATCAAAGACCCTCTTTTATAGTTGATTTGGAAGTGGAAGGGAGTGGAGCAGGTTAAATCCTTTCTTTATCTGGTTACTAGAGAAGCTTTACTAACTAATGCGAATCGTGTTATTCGTCATCTTTCTTTGGATAGCTCCTGTCCTCAATGCTCTAGTCAGGCTACGAAGACCATTCTTCATGTGATTGCGAGGTAGTGTCGAGGTTTTGGAAGAGATTATTGCATCCCTCTCCTTGGCATAATTTTTTCGAAGCTCCCCGTGGCTTTGGGAAAATTTGAAGCAAGGCGATCATTTTGGTTGGTATGGTGACCAAGAATGGCGCTCGGTCTTTGGCTTGGCTCTCCATTATCTCTAGTATGTCCGTAATTATTTTATCTTTAACAACTCTTCCCCCTAGTGTTGGTGATCTTTGGTTTTCATTTGGATTGAGGCACTACTCTCTTCCGACACACACACACACACACACACATATGTATATCCCTCTTCTACCCCTTCTAATTTGGAGGGACATCTGGTCTGTTGGCATTTTCCTTTACCTGCGTGGGTGGCAGCGAATTGTGATGGTTTTGTGCTTAGATCTGACAGTGCAAGATATGGGGTCTGATTAGATATGAATCATGGAGTTTTGTTCCAGGTTTCTCGGTTATATTGGGTATGACATCCTAATATGTGCACCAAGGCGATCAAAACTGTGGACCAGGTGGCACAACTTGAATGACACTTTTTTTAGAGAGTTTTTTTTAATGTTTTTCTAATAAATGGCTATGCCATTCAGTTTTGGACCTTTTTTAGCCATGGAATAAGTGAGAATTAGTGCATAGTTTTGCATTTAGTTGGTTCTTAATGGGCAGCCAATTGTTGAATGCTTAGCCATAGGTTACAAAGCATCTTTGGTTGAATGTTAATGCAACTATAGTGCTTTTAGAGTGACTTTTCGGTTGGGGTTTTTGGTGCAGCCTTTAGGAGTTAATTTTGTGACTTTTGGTATTATGTAACACAAATTGGCAAGCTATATAAGGCAGCCAAAGTGGTAATACGAAAAGAAAACAAGATTCAGCATTTTTTTTATTTCTATCAAAGTTATTTGTGAGAGTGATTCTCCTAAATTCTTGAGTGATTCAAGAAGTGAGATTATCAAAGGACTTAACCAAATCCTTTGTGTGTTTTGTCTCAAATTGGAGTGATTCCAATCTTTTGGTTATCTATCAAATTCCGTTGACTACATTTCTTTTAGTTTTGCTTTGCAAAACTAATTTTTCTAGCCAAGTTCATCAACCAACAAATTGAATGTTAATTTGTTGAACAACTTGTGCTAGTTCAATTTAAACACTAACTTTGGTTCACATCACTTCCATTACCATAGCAGAGTTGTGGGGCATTTTGCATGTGCTAAAATATTGCCTAGCGTGGTGGGTTTCAGCAAGTGCGGGTTGTTGCGATTCTCAAAGTGCCATTAAGCTTATTCAGAATTGTCATAATCACTTACATCTAGCTGCCTCGATTATAGCTCGTATTCATGAACTCTTATTCAAGAATTGGGTGGTGCATCTACAACATGTTTTCATGGAATCCAATCGCGTTACTGATTGTCTTGCCCATTTGAGTCACAATCTTCTCTCTTTTGAGATCGCTTATTTTGACGTAGCTCTGGCGGCTATTCGCCCGTTACTTTTAAATGATCTGATTCAGATCACGTGGCCTCGTGAGGCTAGTTCTTTTTGTTTTCTTTTTGGACTTTAGCCCCTTGATCTAAAAAAAATTAACATTTTTTAGATGATTTATTAATGAGGGATTAGAACTTAAAATGGATAAGCAAGAGAGTACATCAAATACATGCACCACATAATCTATCGAAATTCAATATTATTCGGCATGCTAGGCCCAAACCTTAATATAATATCTCTTGAGAAAATTCCGTAAGATAAAACCCCTGAGGAAGAACAAGAGCAAAAAAATTGAATTCTTTACATCCCCCTATCGGATTGACACTGCCGCAATTTGAATTTGAAAAGGAAAACTTTTGTTCATTTGTAATTAATTAACGCTACCAATTTGAATCTTCCAATGATACTGCAATATATGCGTCCAGTTGAATCTACCAATGTCACTGTAAAAAAGGAAAAGAAAAAGCAACAGATATTATCTGGCGATCAACAAATGCACGCATGCCTAATTTAGCCGCCAAGGAAGTTGTAATCTGCTAAAACATTACTTACGTAAATTTTATTATAATATAAAGTCTAAGACTTTTTTGATTTATTGAAAAATACTCTTGTACTTCAAATGTATTACTACTTTCAATAATTTACAATATGATACAAGTATTTTAGGTAAATGTTTTTTTTACCACTTAAAATCTGTTAACTATTTTATAACTCACTCTCGCTAATATGTGATTCTTTTCATTTTTTCTAATTTATTATTTTTTCTCTCTCTTATGTCCAATCTCCCATTATTTTTTTTATTTCCATTTTATTCTTTATAAATCCAAAAGTTTTCGTTTTTGTTTTTATCATATTTGTTGTTTTTGGTTTTTCAAATGTTTGTGCATGTATAATTGGTCAAAAGTTTGTCAAAGGGAATACAAAAGTTTTCTTCTTTGTCTTCGTTTTCGTTTTTATTTATGTTTCCGTCATATTTTTTATTTCTAATTATTGAAAAGTTTGTGCACTTCAGTTCAAAATTTGTGCATATGCTTTAAAATGTTTATGCACGGTAAAGAGTGAGCACACGTGCTTAGAGTGCAAGTGGTGACATAGAGAAAGTGCAACCGTTACTTTTCTTTATTTAATGAGCTACAAATCCGGTTTGATTTGGTTTTGCATTTAAAAAAGGTTGTGCATTTGTGTAAAAAAAAGTTTGTATGTGTGTGTGTATATATATAAGTTTGTGCATTCAATATCATTATGTAGACCATAGATTAACAACATTTAAATTGTACACCTAAAATTACTCAATATTTAATTAGTGTGTGGATCATTCACTCTATATAAGTGTAACTCTAATGAGTTAACAAGGGAAAATCACATGCATCTCTTTTTCGTAATACAATCTTTACTTTTAATTATTTTATCTTTTAATTATTTTTTACTTTCAAAAATAATTAATGATCTAAATGTTTTGTGGAGCATGAATATTTTATTTCGGGGAAGATAAAAAAATATCACTCAATGAGTTACTCCTCTCCTCATTCCTTTTTATTAATTTCTGTACTATAGTAGAGAAAGAAAAATGATTCACCAACACATAAAAAAAAGTGTAGGCATCTTACCACTTTTTTTACAATACATCATAGAGTTCATCTTATACCTAGTAAGTAGTATGATGTGTTGTGAGAGAAGTAACAAGGTATTTATACAAATTTGGATCTTCAAAAGTGATGAGCTTACTTTAAAGGAGTTTCACATTTAGATCAATAAAGTGAGAAATAAAACTCATTGACACTTTATTGATCCAAGAGTAAAAATCTTTATTTTACTCTTTAAATTGAACTCATCACTTTATAGGATCTTTGTTACGTTAGGCTGGGTTTGATTGCTAATACAGAACAAGAATATAAAAATATGAGAACAAAAACATAAAAAATAAGAGGACAAGTCATTATTGTATTCTAGTAACAATGTACAAGACACACTTATTTGTATCTATATCTTATTTGATTTAATAGAGACAAGATAGAAAATACATTACAAATGACTTAAAATACCCTTATTGCATTAATTTAATAAAAAAATCATATTATCTTAATTTAAAAGGTTGTGTTCCCGCGTCCCAGCAAAACAGAAGTATATAAAATATACAAATTTTTTGTCTTATGACACAAATTTTTGTACATATCTCAATAAAAAAACAAGATTTTTATTTTTATAACTTAATATTTTGTCTTTTTTAATAAATAAACATTATTTTAGTGTCTATATATTTTTATATGATCAAATAAAGTAATATAGTAATTGAGTAGAGAAACGTGTTACATCCTCTTACTGATTTCATTGACCTTTTCCTCTTTCTCAAACTGAATAAAAACATCTCCGTCTCACTTGTCAGTTGTGACACATGCATCTCCATATCTAATGTTGTGCAATATACAGAAAGGGTGAATACGATGAATCTGATTTCAGAGAGGTACTCATTCATTTGTGGAAAAAGCTGCCCCATCTTTTCTACAATTCCACTTCAAATTTGGTCTCTCGCAGTGCAAATAAACGCACTCTATTAGTAAAAGAAATATATTTTTTTGGTGATTTTATTATAATTTACTAACATGCAACATAGATTATATATTTTAGATTTATTTAAATTACTTTTAATTGATTCAATTTATTATTAGATTTATTCTGTTATTATTTTTTTAGTTATCTGTCTAATCTATAAATAAACATTGGCTCATTTGTATTCAACAGCACAATATTAACAAACATTTATCCTCTAATATTTATTTTTATCTTTCTCTCTTATTTTTTCGTCTATTATTTTTCTGATTCAATATAAACTTACCATGATATCAAAGCCATGGTACCCACCTTGACAACCTAACCTCCTTCTGCTACCTCGAGTTCATTTGAACTCATATGACCCAAACCTCTGGTAGGGGCACATGAGCTTTGACACAAGTTCAGTAAGTAACACAACCTTAAATGAATCCACTGCAACTTCACCCATTGTCATTTTCGGGATGTTGCTATGATCAATGATGATGTATGTTTGATCACTTGTAAGTGCAATGATTCAATTTTTTTAATAACCCGTTGTGAGGGTTTGATTCTTGCTCCCGGTGGTTAGTCCTGATTTAACTTCTGTCTGATTAAGCATTTGCCTTGATTTGGCATTAAAAATTGATGTTTCCCAAATTGGGGTTTCTTGAGATTGCCAACCATCCGCCTCCGTGCATTAATTGTGACAAGCTTAAAGCTAGATGAGCTTTAGCTTGATGGGGGTGTTAGAATATATTGAGACATTATAATATCTTGACATATCATAGATTATCTTTTAGATTGATTTTGATTACGTTAGATTGATTCAATTTGTTATTAGGTTTATTCTGTCATAATTATCTCGATTTGCTGCCTAGCCTATAAATAGGCGTTGGCCCATTTGAATTTAACGACACAATATTAACAAACATTTCTCCTTTAATATTTGCTTTGTCTTTCTCTCCTTTTTTTTTTCTGTGCCTATTATTTTTTTGATTCAAGATTAAACTTAACCGATTTCTAGTGGGTCCCATGTGATAAATATTCTTTTCTACTAATTTTTTTATTTTTGGAAATCTTTAAAATTAAATTCATCAAATTTTTTCATCATTTCATGTTTTATATGATCTTTACAAACTTTCCATTAGTCAAATTATTAAAAAATTCAGAGATTTGCAAACCATTTGAATTTATATGCATCTCTCTACAAATATTTTATTAAAAAGTGTGGAGGTTAATTTAGCACATTAAATTATATAACATATCAATATGTCATATTAGATTATGGAATTTGATGAATATAAAAGAGTTTGATATTATCACTCAATTATATGATGTTAAATGAGAAATTTTTAAGGTAATCAGATAAGACTTAAATATTTTTTCTTATATAATAATCATATGATTAGATAACAATGGAAAAAATTTTATGCACAAAAATTATAATAATCACATTAAATAATTTCTTTTTCTGAATATAATTACCATGTGCATTGTTATATTATTTGAACTCATTAATTAATGTTGTACTTCTTTTCTTGTCTCAGGTGATTTCATATAAATAGTCATCAAACTTATCGGGGAATAAAAAACACACGTGACGTGACCACAGATAGCGCTCAACATCAAATTTCAATGCAACAATTCAGATATTTCTATTGAACTTTCGTAGAACCAAACCATAAAGAAATTTGTAAAGAAGACCATCACATCGACCCATGATTATTATATTATTATTAATAATAAAAAAAATATATAATTATAATAAACAGAACAAAGTGCTATAAATAGCTGAATGCATGAAGCATTGTATAAGGCTTAGTAGTGCAGGTTCCACAAAAGGAGCAAAGTCAGCTCCAAAACACGACTTCCACCACAATGGATTCCCATTTCTTTGAATGTCTTGAATCTGTTCAACAACACCTTCTTGGGCGTGATTCTGTTTTGGACCCCAAAACCCACCAACATGAATCTCACGATCCCTTACCAAACACTAAATGTGACGACATCAATTCGGATGAACTTGGAGGAGAGCGTGTGCCGGGTGCGGCCTCGCGTGAAGTGCAAGCGCCTCCGACATGGAAGCGTTATAGAGGGGTGAGGCGTAGGCCATGGGGGAAGTTCGCCGCAGAGATAAGGGACCCAAAGAAGAACGGAAATAGGGTTTGGCTTGGGACTTATGTAAAGGAAGAACAAGCGGCTATGGCTTACGATAAAGCCGCTTTCAAGATGCGCGGCCGAAAAGCCAAGCTGAATTTCCCTCAGCTCATCGACTCAGTTGAGCCGGTGAGAGTGGTGGCTCCTAAACGGGCTTCGCCGGAACCTTCTCTTTCTCCACCTTCATCATCAAATAATAGTTCAAAGTCACAAGGGCCAAACAAGAAGCGGAGATTGGCTGATCTACTGAATAACTTAGCTAAGGATAGAAGCCAAGCCAGGCTTGTTGAATTGGCATTGGAGGAAAATGTTGTTGATAAATGGTTGAATGAATCGAACGGTTGTGGTAGTCCAATGTGGTGCTCATAAGTCATAATGTTGTATTTTCTGTTTTTGCATTTCCAAGTTAAAAATGATGTTTTTATAGCTTGAATGAAATACTAGTGGAGATATGTTTGTATACAAAGAATAGGAAATATATTATGAGAGTTATGCGTATCTTATAGTTACAATGAGGTGCCAATATATAGATTAATAATAGAATCATAACTTAAATGATAGAATCAAATTAAATTAATCTAAATTTGTTATGAATAAATCAAAATCAATCACAGATATACTAAATATACTAATTTATTTCTAAGATTATAATTTAATGAAAATTCTACTGTAACCATGAAAATTAATGTTGGTCCCGTTTCAATCTTTAGTTTGCAATATGGATCACTTTGATAGTGAAGTATAGAGTTCAATACCATTGCACCCCATGATTTGTTGGAGAAAGAGTGACATGGTGTTATTATTTGACTATAATATCATTTTAGAATTGAGTGAGCATCACTTAACTCTAAAATAACTCAAGAGGGTGGAGATGTATAACTCTATGTAAAGGATATCTAAGACATTACTTGGTCGGTGTGGGACCTAACACAATTGTCAGCTAAATATGGTACAATTTTTCCCAATGTTTTATTGAAATGACTTAAACCCAGAAACTTGGCAAGTAATAATGCCAAGAGCCACCCACTGAGAGCACTCAACCCATGTCAATTATGTCTCGCTAAAACCCCTAAAAAAAGAATTTAGTGGGATAAAACCTATAAGAAAAAAAAATACATAATCAACATAGTTTAATGGAATAAGAGACACACAGTTTAAGCTGAATATTTTTTTTTCCCGCTTAGGTGGGAAAAACGGACTTTAATTGGTTAAAAGGAAATCATCATATCTTCATTTTTTTTTTTGGGAGACTCCTTAACATTCAACTTTTTCTTTTATTATGTATTGTCCTATAATTACAAATATTTCATTTTTTTATAATAGTTACCCCCAAAACTTACTTATATAATTAATGAGATATAATTAACCGCAATGATTCATAATGCTCCTGAACATGGTTATCAAACTCGAGAGTTTAGGTAAACTCGTGGAGCCTCCGTAAACTCGGATTGTAAAATCGTATGAGTTTACCTATTATTAAAAAAATATTAAAAAAATATATCCTTTTTTGCATTAACATTTCATTCATCAAATTCAAATATATCCCTTATCTATTCCATAATTCAACAATAATGAAACAACCAAACCAATTAACCAAGAGTTATATTCCCTTATCTATTCCCTTAAGAACACATTGACATTACACATCACAACCAAACCAATTAACCAAGAGTTTCAATGAAACAAATTAAATACACCCATGAGGCCATGACCCATCGCAATTTCAGCACCTGAGATATATTCTTCTCCATTTGGGGGTTTTGATCTCAAAAATAATTCAAACATATTACTAAAAACAGAACTCATAAATTAGAAGCAGAAGTTCAATATTTAAGGGGAAATTTTGATCATTCCTATAATTGAGACATAAACACAAACAGTTTGTGTGCATGTGAGGTTGTCCCTCTCTAAATTGGAATCCCTAGAGAAGATACTTTCAAATCAAAATCAGCCCAACATGTTCATGATAAATGCAAGAATAAGAGCATAAAATCAGCCAGAGAAGCAGCAGTATAAAATCAGCCAGTGTAAATATTAACCCAATCCAATTCCAATCCATCAACGTAAATCATAAATCATGTATAATGAATTTATATAATAAACTAGAACTCAATCCGTGAAGCAGCAGTGAGGGTGAGGGGGTGCAAATGCAATCATGTATTCATAAACTAAACAATCATCAATCATGTATTCATAAATCAATCCGTGAAGCACTTGCCCGAGAATTGTTGCGGCCGGGGGCAATGGGTGCAAAACGGCGTGGCGCGGAGGGGGGCGAAGTGGCGAATGGCGCCGGTGCGGTGAGGGCAGGAGGAGAACTTGCGTGGAATGGAAGGAGAAAGCCAAAAGGCACGAAGCAGCAGTGAGGGTGAGGGAGAATGGGAGATTGATGGCCGTGAGGGTGAGGGAGAATGGAGGAAGCAGCAGTGACGGGTCGGGGTCGAGGTCGAGGAAGCAGCAGCGATGGAAGCCCTAAGTTCAGAGTGCAAACGGCGTCATTCTCTAGCAAACCGCGCGTGCCCATCAGAAGCGCAAAACGGCGTCGTTTTGGCAAGGCAAAACGACGTCTTTTTGCAGTTTTGAGGCCCAGACAGCAAACTCGTAAAAACGCCACTGAAATCGCGATTTTGTCCGATTTTGTCCAATTTTACCCGATTTTATCCGATTTTACACAGAAACGAGTTTACACCCGATTTAACACGATTTCACAACCTGAGATCGTAAAATCGTACGATTTTACAATTTAAATCTCGATTTTAATAACCATGCTCCTGAACATTAACATTCAAGTATTTATCTTTGAATAATGCCAGAATTGATTCTCCGTTCCTTCACTATTTTCAAACACGCTATAACTCATTGAATTGTATTTTGACGTCGTTTCAAAGTCTTCACACAGCAGCTGAACTAGCACTATTTTATTAATTTTGGGTGTCACGTTACATCATCGTTAACCTATCAGTCTGCAACACTAACTATAGGATTAACCAATAATTAGAAAGGTTGTCGGCATTGACAATTCCTTTGATGAAATCAATTATTGAATTAAACAAGTTGTAAGTTTTTTTGTTTTTAATTTTTTAAGTTAATCACGATATAATTATAAATTAAGAGTAAAATTTAGGGGTAGCAAAATTGTTCTAACCCGTCGGAGTAGGATGAACAAAAAATTTGAACCCGCTAAAATTTTTCAACCTGTCATGTTGCACCTATTTAACTCGCAATCAAGTTGAAGCTAGACAAAGTAGGATGGGGTGGGTTGAGTTTTTTTTTTTTTTTTTTTTTTTGTCTTTTTAAAAAAAATGATGGGTTATGTTATGTATACATGCTATGTTAATTGTTTAATTCATCAAATACTGTTATACTGTATTGATTAATTCATATCAAATATTGTTAACTGGTTAATCCAATGTTATGTTGTGGATTAAATAGTTTATGTAGTTCCTAATAAACACGGTTTACACATAATTTGCTTTGAGTGAGTACACACTTGTTGGGTTCTGGCCCCGTTGTTAATATGAAAGAGTGAGTACACACTTGCATTTAGCCAATTGGCCCTTCATAAAATCATGGAGTATATCTATTATCTAAACAAAAAAAGTCTAATTAAGCAGTGAAATGGGTCCACTTGATTGTTTTTTTTCCGACTAATTTGATTAACACATGGATTAAACGAATCATATTAATTAAAAATAAGTTAATTTTAAAATGGTCAAAATTTTCTAACCTTGACCCACCTAATTATGGTAGATAAATGGATTAATCCAATAGGTAAATGGATTAATCCAATAGGTTTAGCGTGTTTTGATGACAATAAAAGCTTAGAACCCAAGATGGGTAGGCAAGAGAGTACATCGAATACACCACACAATTTATCGCGGTTTAACAATGCTTCACATGCTAGAAGAGGAACAAAACCTAGAAGAGGAAGAAGAAGACGAAAAAAGAAAAGTTTGAATTTGAACCTGACCAGATTGAAGCTACCACAATTTCAATTTGTTCATATTCTACCAAAAAATGGAAGAACTATGTTCATTTATTTGTAATGATGCCAATTTGAATCTTCTGATGATACTGTTTAAGGCCTAAGCCGCCTCACATGAAAATCCTCAATTCATTCCCTATAGAAGGAACTTGTAATTTGTTAAAACAATGATATTTACGTAAATTATATTATAAACCCGTTATCATATGGTTCACATCACAACTCAGCAACTCAAATATATTTCGAGCAATGACTAGGAGAACTAATAAATCAACATACAAGTTCTTATAAATGACACTTGACATTTTTAAGAACAAAATATAAAGAAAAATATCAAGTGTCATTCATAGGAATAAGTAGGTTAATATGTTAGGTTTTCCAAACATTTTTGCCTTAGTCCCACATTGATAAAGTTTGGACTAAGTTTTGGGTCAAGATGTGGCATCCAATCCACTTTATATTACTGACTTAGCGCGATACAATATCTACTCTTGATTATTTTTTCTTTGTACTCCCTCCATTCTTCAACACTAATTCCTTTAGAAAAATCAAACTATTGCAAGAATGCACGTGGGTCGAGTCGGATCAATTTATGGGGGGAAAAACTCAACCCAATTAAATCTCTATGAGTTGGGTTGGGTCGATTATTTTTTCTTGTCATATGGGTTAGGTCGGCTCAAGATGCACGTAATTATTGAACGAGTTGGGTCGGACAGTTAGATTATTCGTTTATTTTTTGTTTTTAAAAATAAAAATTCACAAATAGAATGAAAAAAAAAACCCAAAAATAATCACATGTGTTTAAATATGATTGATGAGGTGAGGTGAGTGAAATTTTATGAAATGAAAGGGTAAAATAGGATTGAGTTATAGTAAGTTTTTCCCTCACTTTAATTTGTAAAATAAAATAAAAAATAAAAGACTTAATCGGGTTGGATAATCGGGTTCAATTTTAAAATCCGCAACCCAATTTAATTAGAGGTCAATTTGATTGGATTTTACTTGAACTAACCCGATTACCTGACTTGACCCAAAAATATATCATCGGGTCGGGTCAAATTTCTCGGATAGTCAAGTCTATCCAGACTCATATGCAACCCTAATTCCATACGTAGAATTAATTATTATATGGTGGAGATAGACTTACTACAAAGATAATTAATTAATAGAGAGGGGAAAATGTTAAAAAAATAATTTAATAATGTAAACTTTTTTTTTTTTTTATAAAATTGAAATCATTTAATAAATTTATTGGGCATGAATCTTTAATGCCCTTAACCTCAGGGCACTTGCTACCAAAAAAGAAAAAAGAAAAAAGAAGAAAGAAGAAGGATGAATTTTGAATTCACCCACTAAAGTAGAGACATGGGACCACAAAGTAGAGACACTTGTGAGTTTCAATAGACAAAAAAAAAGAATGAATGACGAATCTGATTCGAGAGAATCACTCAGTTTGTGGAAACCACTAACCTCGTATGTGTGGTGTTTGTTAGTGTTAACTCATAAGTATTGAAATTTATCATGATATATCATACTTTTATTGATTCATTAGTTTGTGATAGCACACCATCAATATTTACTTATTATATTTATGTTACTATCTTTATTAATTTTATATATATAATATAATTTTAAAGGACTTTTTAACAAATATACTAACTATTCTCAATTTATCCTAAACATTAAAAAAAATCTAATTGTTGTGTGAAAAAATATATATCCCTACTCTCTAAAATACTCCTAAAATTTCTATTCACCAATTATATTCCTAATTCGTAAATCTCTTATCTCTAAAACGTTACTAAACTTCCTGGATCAATAATAATTATCTCTAAAATCCATAATTCAATGTACACCTTTCTTTTCTCATCGTGAATAACAATAATCAACGTTTCCAATTCAACCAAAATTGTGGACCGTTGAAATCACTGAAAGGGAATATGATGGTCCTGTTGAATCAGTTCAACTTTCTGCATCATGCAACTATAGAAAAATAAATCGAATTCTTGAAGGATCTAATTATCAATAAACAAGTGTTTATAGTAAAATACAAAGTACAATAATAGCATAAACTTGAATAAAGCTTTTTAGAAAAAAGGTTCCTCAAATCATGACAAGAAAGCACGTAAACTTTGTAAAAGTTGGGAATTGTCCCTGCGAAGAAAAAACATGCAAGTACATTCACAAGTTATCTATTAAGTGATTTAATAAAGTTTATAACTTATGATAATAATTTATAATAGCGGAAACAAAAGTTTATAACATTGTTTAAACAAATTTGTAACTAAAAGATGTATTTTATAATAATGCATGTGAGTGAAGCAAAAGAGATAGGTTATTTAATAAAGTTAATAACTTTGTTCAAGTATGTAATAAAAAAATGCATTTTACAATAGTGCGTGCAAATGGAGGGAGACTTTAGATTGGATACAATTCGAATTTTTTAACCCCTTTTCCACCGTTTCATTCGCATCATTTTGGAAATTTTTGAGAGACATAAAGTCTGAAGTTCACTTAAGAGTTTTTTTCTTTTCCTTTTTTTAATTTTCTTTTCCTCTTCATTGACTTCATTGGTTCCTATTCCTTCCTCCATTGATGGAATAACTACAATTTCCTGTAAAAATTAACTATTATGAACGTTACATCAATTTTTTTTATAAAAAAAAAATTCATGCTTTGATACATGAATCTTTTGTGATAAGATGCCAATAAACTTCACAAAATAAATGCTACTTTTGAAATGAGCAAGTAAACTTATAAAATTTGGATTTTAGGAGAAGAAAAAATAACTCCTTAAATTTTACTATGGTTACTAAAATCCATTCTTCCACCACCACCACCACAACCACAACCCAACCTCCCACCTCCATTATCACTACAAGAATAATGACTATTTCCGTCTGGAAATTACCGTCAGAATACAATCGATGGAATTACCGTCTGGACAGGAAAAAAACCGACGGTAAACGGTTCAGGTAAGCGAGCTGGGCCACAATCAATGAAGTTACCATCGGTTTGGAATACGCGACGGTAAATAAAACCTTTACTGTCGGTCCAAATCTCTACCGACGGTAATACATTGGGAAAACGCGCAACAATTTCATCAACCCTCCATAAATTTTTTTAATACTGTCGGTACAGACCGACGGTAAATGTCTCGGAAATATTACTCGGCCATTTTCAAAACGTTCAACATTCCCATTAATCGTCGCGCCGTTTTCGATAACGACGTTTTCCGTCGGATATATCTGACGGTAACACCTTGGCCGCATAATATAAAATCCCCTCCCCCCATCCTCCTAAGCCTGCACCATAATTCTCTTCTCTTCTCTTCTCTCATCTATTCTCCCCTTTCTTATCCGTCGTCCGATGCTTTTGTCGTCGGGGACGTGATATTAGTTTAATTTGGTTATCAGTCTGCCGTTGCGTAAACTGAGCCATCGAATGGATGCGAAGTCCAAGACGATGGTAATTATCAGCTGTCCCGTTGGGGGAATAGTGATGACTACCATCATCTTGGACTTTGTCATTTATGAATGACTTTGTCATTCATCACGTTAATTGGGAGAGTGATAAAGGCCAAGGCCAAGGTGGTGGTAATCAGGTTGGGGATCATCATATTATTATTTCCCCAACTTGATTACAACCATGTTGGTCTTGGCCTTTATCAATCGCTCAATTAAAGTGTCGCCAGGGCTCGCAAAAATTAATTGTACATTACCGTCGTAACATAACCAAACCGACGGTAATTAAATAATGTGGTCCGTGAATTGGCGCCAAAATTATTTGGTTACCGTCAGCGTGTATAGCGGACCGACGGTAAATGTTTTAATTAAACGCTCCGTTTTGAATTGGATTTTTTACCGGCGGTTATTTCCAGTTACTGTCGGCCATGTCTGACGGTAAAGGTCGGGGCAGATTACTTAAGCAACTTTCCTTTCTATTCTCCTAATTTCATTCTCATACTTCTTCTTTTTCTCCACCCATCATCTCTTCTCCAGGCAACCACGCCGCGCCGCCGCCGCTCCACCGATGCGCCACCGTCCTGCCACTGCCGCGCCACCGCCACACCACCACCGCATCGGGTTCTTGCCGCGCCACTGCCTCCACTCCACCACTACAGGTTGACCAGCTTCTCCTACACTATCTGTGCTTTCTCTGTTTAACGTGTGTGTGTCTCCATGGCTGATGATATGTGCATGTGTTGTGATTTGGGATTGTGTGGGTGTGTTGTGAGGTTTTGTGTTTGTGTACATGGCTGATGTGTGTTGTGAGGTTTTGTGTTTGTGTGTGTGTTTGTGTGCGTGGCTGATCGATGTGTGTTGTGTGGGTGTGGTGTGATTGTGTGTTTGTGTGTTTGTGTATTTGTGTATGGTTCTGTGGGGGTGGTTCTGTGTGTTTGTGTATTTGTTTGTGTGATTGTGTGTTTGTGTGTTTGTGTCATTGTGTGTAATTGGAATTGTCTGCCACTAGTTGAGGAATTGGAATTGTTGTGAGGTTGATGATCAAAGGAGATTTGAACTTAAGGTTGTAAGTATATCTGTGCTAGATTTGTGAGCTTAAGTGTATAACTAGTGTAGGTTGTAATTACTTTCTGGTAATACATTGTGAACTTAAGTTTCTATAGCGTATCTCCCTATGGTTTTGGGCGATCATCCTTCTGCTCCTATCGTCATTGAGGACGACAAACCCGTAGCAACCCCACCCGAGTCCGACGAGCCTGACTACGACTTCCCTTTCTGGGACGAGGACGAGGACGAGGACGTCCACTTGGAGGTGAACGTGGATGGGAACGTGCACGTGGGCGTCAACGTGGGTGGGAACGTGCACGTGGACGTCAATGTGGGTGGGAACGTGAACGTACGCGAAGATGGGAACGTGTATGTGGATGTGGATCTGGATGATTCTGAGGATGACGTAGAGGACGAAGACCCTGTGGAGGACTGAATATATATATATATATATATATATATATATATATTGTATCCATTAATTTTGAATATATTATGTACATTATTTGCTTCTTTAACCATGTAATGAATCTAACCACGCCAGGATATATATGGGAAGTACCACTTTGTTGAACCATTTTGTGAATTTATTTATTATATATCTTTGCTAATAATGGATACATGCATTAATCTGTTGTAACTCTCACAATCAATGTAATCATTAAACTAAATAATTGATTATTACATATTATTTAATTATTTATTTAATAAAATGACCATATTATTTACAGCAAAATTGTTACTCAAATAAATAATAATCAATCAAAAAGAAAGTTTATGGAATTTTTTTAAATATTTGACTATTACCATCGGCTATAGCCGACGGTAGTATGGACAACGATTATCGACGACAATCAAGCCACGGTCAATACTAACCGACGAAATATTAGCGTCGGTTTTATGTGACGGTAACATTTGAATAAAATACTATTATTATTATTAGCGACGGATTAGTCTGACGGAAATCCGGTTAAATTACCGTCGGTATAAACCCTCCGACGCACAATTCGTTTCCATCGAACCCTTTATCGGCGACCCTATGACCGACGGTAAATCCGTCGGAAACACAATGTACCGATAGTAACTGGCTCATAACCGACGGAAAATACCGACGAAAATAGTGTAATTTCTTGTAGTGTATACAACCCATAGCCACCTAACCTCCCCACTGCAGATCCATCCCCACCCCACAGTATCTCCACCACTACAGCCTCACCTACCACCACCACAATCCCATCCCTAACATGTGCTCCACTGACACTCCCCTCTATTGTTGTTGTTGTGATTGGGGGTTTGGGGCAAGAGAGGGAGAGAAAAGGAAGAAATATGAACTGAAAGAGGACTATTGTGAGAGAAGTTTGAAATTGAAGGTGAAGGGATTAAAGGGGAGGGGTTTGAATTCCAGATTGAGTTTGGGAGAAGAGGTTGAAATGGAAGCCGGGGTTGAAGGAGATGAAAAGCTTGATGGAGGGTTTGATCCTCCAAACATAAATAGAGGATAAGACATGCAGTGTAGTTGTGGTGGGGCGGCAATTTGGTGGAATTAGGGTGGGGGTGGGGATAAGAGATGATATCAATGATGGTGGTTGTGGAAGGTCAGGTGAAGCTACCGTAGTGATGGAGGTGGCTGACCATAGGTTAAGTGAGGGTGAGGTTATCAGTTAGAGTCACGAGATGTCCATTTTTTAAACAAAAATGTTACAGGTACACCCAATTTCATACACTCATACATATATCATTAATAATGCACAAACTTTATTCTTACGAGTGCACAAACATTACAAGTTTGAAAATGATACTCTCAACTATACTTAATTAAGTGCACAAACATAACATGAGTTAAAACACAAACTTTATGTATATAAGTACGGGGTGTATGTATAGTGTATGATTTTTTTTGTACATGTAGCAGAACTCTTTTTTAAATGTGACGGACTACCAGAGTGTTTCTTTTTTGTTTGAGGCCAACTTCTCCTAAATCAATATTGTGATGGGTCAATTTGGGGATTTACTTAAAAGAAAATGTAATTCCGTTTTAAATATCTATACTATTAATAAAGTGGATACAAAATTTAATTGTTTTTTTGGTCTCTAAAAACTTAATTGAATAACTTATGTGATGGCACATTCAAAGAACCTGCAGAATATATGTCAATACCAAAGGCTTGAAATAAATAAAACTAACCTTGGGATTTTGAAATAAAAAAACCTATGAGATTATAACTTACTCAAGTATTTTTACTCAAACTCATTAACACCTAAGAGGTGTAACACACTCAAAGAGGAAGAGAATTTCGCAACACAAGATTTTCATTCATAAACTCTTATGCATCATAACTTGGACGCATAGATTTTCATGCACATTAACTAGGATGCATGAACATATATAACTTGGATGCATTAACACGCTTTTTTATCCTAAAATGATACTTAGTACAAGTACATGACTTGCCTTTATATAGGCATTTGACAACTCTATAAAATAACATAGATGTGTTGCATACATGTCATTTATATAAGCCTTATCACTTATATTTGGATACACTTTATCAACTAATCCAAACAATATTTCATTGATGAGTTGTTGATAAACATGATCAACTTGCAAAATTTGACTAGTCAAACTTTGATTAAATATCCAACATATTTGCTCCTTTTGTAAATAAAAAAAGAAAGCACTATAACCTGATCATTTGAATCGAGAAAGAGTTCATCATCTTCATAGCAGAATTTCCTTATATCATGTACATCAACATGTTTTTCAGATTTCCTAGGAGCAAACGCTTTTTCTTGCTCTATACCCTTAGATTTCTACTGCATTAGCATTATAGTCCACAATGCTGACCAACATTATTGATTTGTTAGAAATCTAAAGATATAGAGCAAGAAAAAGCATTTGCTATTGGAGTATGTAAGTATCTCTCATTGTTTGATAGCAAAATGACACAATTTCCAATAGGTCGTCATCATACAAGAACATACCCATATTATGTGTCAAATTGACAAAGTCATTATAGAAGACTTTCTCTTCTCACGAGGTGAAAATTCTATTTAAATGTTTACTACTTCTTATACGTGACCGCAACTTTATCACAGAAAATTCAATAGACAAAGCTTTCTAGACAAATCAAAGTCATGGTATTTGTCAATTCCCTTCATCAGAGAACCTGCTGTTTGCAATTCTTTTTGTGCAAAACTAGATCTAGAGATTAACTTCATCACAGCAGTAAATTCTTTCCATGGTAGAACTTAAGGTTGGACACCTACACAGAAGTGATACATATATATGACATAATTTGATCTAGGTATTTAAGACAATAAAAAGGAAAGAAAATAAGAAATTTTCTTTTTAGATCTAAGATTTTATAGTTGACATACATTTGACACTGAACAATTTTTTTAACATCAATATAGATTTTTGAAACCAAATTTGTCCTATATTAATTAATGATTTTACATAACAATTTGTATAGGGTAAAGTTGATATCATAATTCAAATTGTTACGACTAAATTGATGTTGAATTTTTTATAAAAAAAAATTAAACATGTGTCAACTTTAAAATATTACGATTAAATTAAAAGAATATTCACTTTAAAAATAAATTAAATCAAAATTTCTCATAACTAGTTTCAGATTCACTTAATAACAAAGTGAAAAGTCTAACTTTATTCTGAGTCCTTGAGGAACTTTCTCCTCAGCACAAATTGTGTTTATGAACTAACTGTGGAAGTATAGCTTCAAAATCACCATCATCTTGTTTCATGTTGACGACCTAATGATAATAAAGGAAAGACATTTGAAAACATCTCATACATCCAATATAAATAGAATCACTAAAATTTTTACAAACAGGAATCAATCAAATTTTTATATAAAAAATGGGCTGATTAGGTTTTGAGGTTTAGGTCTAACCAAAGGTATGTATATAGCTTGAATCCCCTAAAATCACATGTCATTTAATTATAATTTTATACCTTTTAATTTACAAAAAAAAAATGACCAAGAAAGTCTTATCGAAAACATAATAAAATAAATATAAAACGTAATTAAAAAATTATATATAAACAATCATTTTTTTATTAAATTATTTGTAACAATATAAATTCAATAAATTATGAACATCTAACACAATAAGGCTTTGTTGTGCTAAAGGGTCTACTCAACTCATTTCCTCTAGTGGATCGATACATATGGTCTCAGAAAGAACCAAAAAACACTGAATACTTATAAATTGCTCATCTACTCATACAGAAGAAATCATTCTCTCTTATGAATGATATTAAAAAGAAATGAGCAAAAATAAGAAGTGCTTATTTTGTATTTTTTTTACAAAAATATAAACAATTTCACGAATATAAACTAATGTGTGTAAAATTTTAATTTTTAAAAAAATTTCTTGTCACAAGTAACAAACGAATTATGATTTTTTTTTTAATAATAAGAATATTTTGTTTTTTTTTCCAATAATTTGAATAGCTCAAAATCCTCCAAACGAGAGGAGCAAACAAGAATAGAGTCATCTAAGGTTTAAAGCTAGCAACTCCCACACCTGCAACAAAACAGTAATACATATAACTCTTAACACATTCTCAAGTAGACAACGAAAATGAATTCTTCCATTTGGATTTATTGTCATGTGTAATCTCTCACAAATAATTAATGATGTGGGATGCATAATGACATAAGCAACAAAAAAATTAATGGTGAGAGGTTACACATAATATTAAATGAAAAAAAAATGAACAGAGTCTATTCCGGCAGACAACTGATAGAAGGACCACTGGAAGTTACAAACTCAAAATTTCATATGCATGAGGACGATAATCGATCCATTTTTTTCATTTTTTTTCCTTCCCCCTCTTCCTGGTTGGGAGGTCTTGATCTTTGACCCTTGATTTCCAAGTATACACTTGTAAGTTTACATATCATGCACCCTTAATCATTCTAGCGGTCCATCCCAAAACGTTGCATTTTGTTCAGTTATCTTATTCACCTTTAGTCATTCCATAACTGACAATATTCAAAGTAATGACTAATCAAAGTCTAACGGCTAATTAAAGTCAAGCCGATTAATCAAGGTCATAACGTATAATTAAAGCTGACTAATCAAATTTATAATTACTACTCAATGTCCTCTTCATCTCTTCCTATCATTCTCTACTTTTATAATAATCACTGGTTAAGGAAGGGAAAGATAGATCAATCCAAACCCTAAGCACTACCTATCATCTTCTACCCTAAGTAAGACAGCAAAAACTAGTAACATTATTATACAAAAATTCATCATTAGAAAGCTTTAATTCTAACTAAACCTCAATTGCATTTCAATGTTTGGTTCCTTTCATACTAACATATATAACTGAATTAGTTCTCAACCTTTTTTGTTTAGACTTAAATTGAAAGATTTGTTGTGATAGGCAGGTACGGTCGCTCAATTATTTGGAGCTGGTGAGGGTGAATGCTCAGTTATAATGCTAGCAATTTATTCTTGTGCTGCAGTTTCACTTACTTTATAGTGCACATTATTTACGTGGCTTGTACTATGATTTGTCTTCTACTTCAAGACTTTCTCTTGACACTTCACAAATGCATAATTTAACTAGGAATAAATCTTTAAGAACTAACCATCTCAAATAGTTCTATCTCCTCTAAAAATTCAACACTAGCTCTACAAGTTTCTACATATTACAAGATATTGAGCACAAACATTTAAAAGCTGCAAAATTTATATTGTAACAAAGAAATAAAAAATTGTAGAAAATCCTAGAACTCTTCTACAGCTAGAAACCTCTAGCTTTTGGAGTCCCCAAACACACTGCAAGTTAACATCTATTGATTTCTAAACTTTTATCTAGTATTTACAGGTTCCTCAGCGAAAAAAAGTTCCCAATTAATCTTCGAATATTTCAAACATTATTCCATTAGTCTTTCCATCTAAAATATTTAGGGACTAACAAATGTAACATTTAAAATATTCATGGTCTAATTGGGGGCATTAAAGGACAATTAGATACATTTTTTTTTGTTAGAAGACTAATATAAATACCAATAAAAAATTAATAGACCAATTACTAACTCCCCCACACATCCTCCACAATGTCTCTCAACTCTTAAATGCTCATTAGTTGTTAATCGTAACTATAAAATAGGATAGAGATAAAGGTGGTTTTTCCTGTGTTTTAATTACCTCTTACTAAATTTGAATATTTTTAATAAATTTTAAAATAAAATTCATCAATTTTTCTCATCATCGTCTAATATTTGTGTATCGATGAAATGATGACAAAGTTCAATTAGTTTTATTGTTAAAAATGATTTAAAATGAGCAAATTTAGTGAAGAGAGATAAATACTTTGTGGGACAACGAATAAACCATCAACTTTTTATAAGTTAGTTATTCCAATGATTTAACCAATTAAAAATTTGTCAAAAATTGTATTAAAACATAAAATGATTTGGCTACTCTTTACTCTAGAGTCATCTCAACATTAAAATCTACCGTTCATCTATGTGCTTGTTTATTTCACTGTTTGCACCTTGCAAACTTATGTTTAGGCACCGTAGATTGATTTTGAACACTGCTCAACGTGTTTGATTTATTATTTTGTGTTTGTTTAACTTGCTTTTACCCTCTAAAATTAAGTTTGCCTGAAGTAAAAAGATAGTTGCTTTTTAGATTCAGTTTTTTAGTTTGGAAAACTATTTTCATTTGGTTTTGATAATTTTATATCTGAAAGTAATTTTTATCTTATCATGTCTAAATAAAAACATTTTTTTAAAACTTAATTTTAAAACATGAAAACCAAACCCAAATTTATTCTTTTAACCCCAATTCCTCTAAAATTAAAGTTTCAAACTTAACTCTTTTAAAAGGAATTCTTCCCAAAGTAATTCTTTCAAACTTAATTTTTATCCACCTTCCCTGCTGCAAGCAAAGTTAAAATACACACAAATAGAGGCAAGGAATTCTGTGATCTTAAGTATCAGTTCTGGTAATGGAACACAATTAAAAATTCAGTAATCTCTGTCTAACTTTGTAGATAACAAAACATTGACAGAGACTTATGTGGCATTCATACATTATCACTTTGCAACAAATTCAATGCACCCGTGAAGAAGAGAAACTACAAGAAGCAGTAATAACAAATCATTCTGAGAGTGAGATCGATGAGCCTCTCGTGGTTAGGTCTTCGAGTGAGAGTAAGCTAAGAGGCGCCTCAAGCAAACTCGCGTCGCCGGTGAGAGTGAAAGTGAGCACGTCGAGTGAGAGTACTGATTACTGATTAGGTTTCCAATTTCAGTTTTTGTTTTTATTTGTACTTTTACTTTTTAATTTAAACTTTTCCACCTGTTTCTCCCAAAACCGTTGCTATTCAGGGAGTATCTGCAGCGGCTATGAAGAAACTGCCGGTAATCAGAACTTTGAGGCCGTTTGAGCAAACCGCCAAAAAATAACCGCTGCTAACTCGTGTCTTACTTGTAATGTGATAAAGGAATTGAGTAATATGCATAAGGTCCTAAGTTCAAATCTCATTGTCATTATATGAATATTTTTAAAATACCAAAAAATATAATAATACTTCGATATTCAAAGAAAGCTGAGATAAAAAGCATCCATAAACTAGATTTCACTGATACAAGTGAAATTGAAAGAAAAAACAAACAAACAAATAGATTCTAGTGTGTAAGCCAGCGCAACTCTACCCACCAAAAGGATGAGAAAAAACAAATCAAATCTTACATACCCTATTAAATCATATCCCACTCAAAAAGAGATTGATATTTCAATTTGATTTAATCATTGACCAACACTAAATTATTAGAAGAGTTGAAAACTATTATTCAAACAATCTCGTTATTAATTTGTACTTCCCAAAAACTAACACATTGTGTACACCGCACAGAGAAATAAACATTACAAAGCGGAGAAATAAATATTATAAAACAGAAAAACATACAT
Source organism: Nissolia schottii (assembly GCA_003254905.1). Taxonomy (NCBI): domain Eukaryota; kingdom Viridiplantae; phylum Streptophyta; class Magnoliopsida; order Fabales; family Fabaceae; genus Nissolia; species Nissolia schottii. The sequence goes on from QANU01055523.1 coordinate 274,485, forward strand.
TATCAAACATATAAACGAACAATATTAATTAAACACACACGTCTGTCCACACACAAAATAGAAAAATAAATATTATCAAACATATAAACAAACAATATTAAATGCACGTGCATCCGTGCACACATGAATGCTTTGTATATTCCAAAAATCATCTACTTTTATATATTTGCATTTAATGCATGTTTTCTCCCTCCTCTCCTCCCCTCTCCCTCACGCTCTTCTTTTTATTTTCTTCGTTTTCTTTATTTGTTTTTCTTCCCCCTCCCTCTCCTTCATATTTTTTTGTCTCCGTCTTTTCTTCTTCACAAAACAAGGTGGATCACATAATTTCCATTATCATTTTTGTAATATTCATTATATTTAGTTATTAAAAAATTTGTGCATACTTATTCAAGCACAAGAAGATGGAGAATCAATTCTTAGTAGTTTTGCAAACTGGTTCTTAACTTAAAGTAATTTTGAAACTATTTCGTATTTAGTGTAGTTTTTGCATGGGTTAGTACAAAAGAGCTATTCAAAAGAGTGTCCCGCACGCGCCCGTAGCATTAGTTAGCATCCAGGACACATGCTGGACGTAGGCAAAAACGTCGTTGCAAATAACGGCTTCGTCCATTAGATTCAAACAACATTCTTTGAAGCATGATTAAATTTTGAAGTTAGGTTCGGACTCCCAAGAGACACAGAATTCAAGAACACCAGACACATACCTGACTCATCCTGTCTCCAATCAATGGTCATTTTTCCTTGCTTCACTGAAGTGACTAGGGAGTGATCATAAAGTCTGAGTTAAACATACCTATCATGAGTGTGTTGGGATAATCTGATCCAATCTCCACTAACTTTTTTTCATTATTAAATTTCATCGAGTGTCTAGATTCTTTTCATGCAACAAGTTCTTTATCTTTAATAAAACACAAAAGAATGCTTGTATAAACACATGGAAACATAATATTGTGCTTAGTACAAATCGAATGCATCTTATATTCTTACATTACTCATCTTATATCTTAGTTGCATTTACTTTTCTTTTGCATAAATTAAGGCATCTTCCAACGCCTTTTACTGATAAAAAATCATTACCTTATACATTTTGTAAATGGTATTTTGACAAGTTCTTTTCCACCAAATTGAACACAATAATTACCACATCACTATGGTATATATAAATCAAGATACGACAAGAAACCCAATGTTGCATATCTCAATTTATTAGCCATTAAAATTGAAACATATTACAGGAGTACCACTGTTTCGGCTAAACTATGTACGAAAGTACCATGGTTTTGAAACATACCATGCTTTGCACGATGTAAAGGTACAAAAACTTTTTCAAAATAGTGGTACTCCTGTAATATGTTTCAAAACAGGGGTACTTTCGTAAATAGTTTGTATGACAGGGGCAGAAGAGTAAAATTGTCCTATATTCGTTCATTAGCCATATCTCAATTTCATTTCCATTAAAATTGCATACACTAAGGCATCCTCCCATCACTATTAAGTGATAATAAAAACCTCTACCTTGTATACCTGGTAATGGTATCTCTAGTAAGTTCTGCTCCCCTTTTTGTTTGTTTTTGTCTTGTTTTTTAATTTCTTTTGTTACTTGCCTCTTTCTCTTTGGGCTTTTTACTCTGTAATATTCATCATTTTAGCCTATTGTATCCATTTTTTCATTTTATGAATTTGTTGCAAAATAGGGGGAAATTGCTTTTGATAATATATGAATTTAGAGCAAAAAAAATATTATTTTAACTTGTAAAATTATAAAAATATACTAGTTAACAATAGCCATACCTCCAAGTCACATGGGCTTGTTGGGCCACAGCCCATTTCCGCTGGCCTGCATGCGCACCTACTCTATTGTCGTCCATGTTGCTCCTGGTTGGCTCCCTCTGGAAATGTTTCTTGTTCCCCCTCCATTAATTCATGTTGTTCGTGCAAAGGACCTCCCACCACTTGTACCATTGTCTGGCAAAAAGCATTGGTTTGTCGACGTCGTTTCCTCCTCGTAAGCTTCTTCTGATATCAAAGTTATGAGCACCTTGTAGGGATCAATAGCTCTCACATGCACACCCTTTGCATGGAGGTGATCGATCTCCCACTTCATCGGCAATAAGTGGTTGTAGCCCTTCTCCCACAATGCTCCTCCTAAGTCATTCAGTTCCCCTCCTCGGCTGCACCTCGACGCACTTTTTCTTTCTCTATTTTGCTCGGACCATTCGTCGTGACTTGTGCATACGTTCTCTCATCTCAAATTTTCAGATAGGGGCCTATATATATTTCTTCTTCTGTGGTCCTGGTTCTTGTCCCTAACCCCATTTATTCCTTCGTCCTTACGATCATATTTTGCCATGCTTAATTACTGACACTACACAGTCCCTTTCGTTCATTTAATTTGTCTATCGCCCGCTCCTCGCCTCGCTTCCATCCTTGTATCTCACAAAACCAAATAAGTTCTTCTTGTCCTTCCTTACTTTCCTTGAGAGATAAACGTCAAAAAGCTCTCCATGCCATGGTGTTTGAAAATTTGTCTCATCCATTCCCTAGCTACTCATCTTAATTTGGTGGGATGTTCTCAACCAACAATGTCACTTGATTGCTTGCTTGTTGCCAAAGCCGCCATACCTGCTTCTAGTCCTTGCCCCTCTAGAGAGCGAGAGAGAGCGATTCCCCCTCTCTCTCTCTCTCTCTCTCTTCATGGTATCTTTTTTTAACATATTAGTCCATCTTAAAAATGTACGTGATCTTTCTTCCAAAGACAATATCTTGAGACTTGGTTTTTTTTTTTATGGGACTAAAATATAATTTTACACTTGATTATTTTAACCTCACCTAAATATATCAGACTTGGATGGTGCATTGGAGTAATATCTTCATTACAGGTACGAACCATTCAACCAGTCCAAATAAAAAAAATTCCTACAAGAATCTTTACATGTACATCTATGAAACAAATTTTTAATTACAACAATTTTAGCCACCAAGATTTCCAAAACCACATTACATGAACACAAATTCAAGTTGTATCAGAAGAACAAGAAATAGAAGCAAGATTCCCCTCATCCAGAATTCCCGATCCACAAGACTCCAAACAGACATAATGGTACAAATATCTTGTTAACAAGCAGCTTGAATTCGAAAAATGAACCAAGAGGAGAATATATGTAGAACACCGATTCCTGACCGTGTCTGTAAAATAAAATTCCCAGCACAACTACCGCTCACAACCTCACTTAGAACAAAAACTGGCATTTGAAGGAACTATAGCATGATTTGGAAGTTGAAGGTTCTGTCGACACACAGAAGCATGTTAGAAGAAACTACACGGTGGAGAAGGGCAAAAGAAGGAGTGAAGTTTTTGCGATTTTGAAATGAAGAGGTTTTTTTGGATTTTTTAAATAAAGATAAGCATAAAACAGATTCTAGCCCCAAACTAAAGGTTCAGCATGTAAAAACTGACTGTACTTCAATTGACACTAAAACCCCGCCATAAAACCCCCTTCTTTTTGTAGCGTAATTTGAAGGGGGGGGTTTTATTGTGTTATTATTACAAATATTTCATTTTTTATAATAATTAACCCAAAATTTACTTATATGTAATTAAGTAATAATGTAAAACATTTAATATGAAAATAGACAAAATTAATCTCAAAAGAAAAATGTTTGATACTCTTATCTCTATAGTTTAATAATCTTCGTAACCTCTATGCATAACACTTGGTAATAACATTATTTTTTTTTATTTTATTCTTCAAAATTATCAAGTTCATCATAAAGTTATTAAGAGAATAATTAAATTAATAAAAACAGAAGGTTCAAGCATTTCTTATCTCAAAATTACTAAGTAAAAGAGATAAAGGTATAAATGTCTAGGATTTTTCACAAAAATATGCCTTCAAAATTAACATATTCCTATAATATGAACATGAGAACTTTTTTACAACCGTATGGGCGAAGGTACTGAAATCGCCACAAGCAATGGCGATTTTAGCATCATTTAAAAAATGCGACGGTACTGAAATTGTCACAAGCAATGGCGATCTTAAAAACAAAGCGACGGTACTGAAATCGCCACAAACAATGACAATTTCAGTATCATTTTTTAAAAATATTAAAATAAAATTTTCAGGGTACTGAAATCACCATGGGAGTGGCGATTTCAACACTCAAATTCATACATTTGTAAATTTTCTCCCCCAAACACATTATAGACATGAATATATGTTATAACCCCTAAATATCTAAACGAAGACAGTAATAAAATTAAAAAAAATGAAACGAAGATAAGTTATTTGTGTTTGGTTTTCTGGTACTAAACCTTCGAATTGATTGTGAAAGGGGGGGAGTGGAGAAATTTTCACTTTCACGTCATGCAAGAATTTAAGGTAATCTTATGTAAGATTGAAATAATAAAATAGAAAATAAAGCGTGAAATCAAAATACGATTTAAATCATAAGACTCACTCAATTTATAAGCGATAATAGTAAAATTGATTGACATCTTCAAACTTATAAAATCATAAGATTTTAGAATTTGAATCGAGATTTTACCAACGTTATTGGAATTGATTCTCCTCTCCTCCGCTGGTTTTCCAAACACACTAAGGCTTCGTTTGGTACATTGTATAAGATAAGACCTGATAATATTAAACATGATAGTATAACACTTGATAGTATAGTATAAGAAATACATTGTATAAACTTATAAACAATCATGTGTTTGGTGTACCACATATAATTATATGATTTTATCTTATTCAATCATTGTAGTATCAATTCATAATTAATACTAAAACGAAAAAAAATTATAAAAATAAACATTTTTTGAAGCATATAATCTCTCGTAATCATTTGAAAAAAAAAATTAGATAAACCTAAAATGATATTTGACATTGTCCAAATAAATTATTCTACAAGATACATACTTTTTCACCAAAATCGAAAATGGTTTGTTGTAGAGTTTAAAAAACAAATAATCCAAAACAAAGTTCTCAAATTTTGCATAAACGCAAATCAAGAAAAAAAAATCCCCAAAAATGAGTTTTTTATTTCTTTCAGTCAAATTGATAATTGAAAAAGAAAATGAACATGAGGTTGTGTGAGTAGTTTATGAAATGATATGTTCAAAATTTTCTGCTCTATGTGCTTTGAATTATCAAAACGTATTGAATTTAAAGAAGAGATAAAAATAAACACAATAGCCGTGAGAGAGTGAGAAAGAGCGAAAAAAAAGATAATAAATGATGATAATTGACGATTATGGGATGATGAAAAGGGAAGAGAGGATAAGTAAGAATAATTTAATATTGAGTAAAAAAAATAGTATTTTCATGTCTAATTAGGCCTAAGGAAACATGATAAGTTAATACGATAATCATATGATAAAAAAGTTACACTATCTTATGTTACATTAAATATATAATAAAAACTAATTTTGTAGTATTAATTAATATTATCAGATTTTATATAAAGTAACAAATTGCCAAACTCTCGTTGAATTGTCTTTTTGCGTCGTTTTCTAGTCTTCGTACAACAGCTGAACTAGCACTATTAACTATTTGACTAAATTTGGGTGTCACGTTCCATTACCCTTTTCCTATCAGTCTGCAACAACACTGCTATAGGATTAGCCAATAATTAGAGAGGTTGTTGGCATTGACAATTCCTTAGATGAAATCACTGATTGAATTAACTGTCAATTAGTTGTATTTTGTTTTTAATTTTTTAATTTAAATATGATTTAATTATAAATTAAGAGTAAAACCTTATTTTAGTCGTTAAAAAACATAGTGGTCATATCATTATTTTTTTAAAAGAAGTTATTGTCATTGTCATAGTATAAGTCACTAAAAAACATTTAAAATATTATAAACAACTTGTTTGGTATTCCCATCATGACAATGTATCACCAGCTTAATTAGTCTTTCTTAAGATTAATACAGTGACCGTCATAGATCTTTTGAAGGACTTATGCTGTATCAATCAATTTTAGAAGACTAATAAGTTTTAGTCTAAATTTAACATGTAAATCAGAAATATTAGCTCAACTTCCGGTTTAATTTTGTAGTATTTTAATGAATAGTACTGTCACACAAGCTTAATTGATTATTTTAATTTAGGGACAAATTAAAAAAGATGCTTTCTTAGTTTATTAATCAACTGCCAATCGAGTCAAGCCAAAATAGACTACAAAAGAAATCATAATTTAAGGAGCAAAATCACATTTGACAACTGCAATAACATTTTAATGAACAAAATCACACGTAACTCCATCACCAATTGAACCTTCAAGGAAACAACCATCAATACAATAATACTGTAAAAATGTTGATCACGTTGTTAATTCAATTATAAAATTTTCAAAAGTAAAAAAAAGAAAAATTATTTTATAAACACAATTCGGTGGTATAAATAATACAATGCAATAGCGGTTCAAGCCTTCAAGGCACACACTCACTAGTGCTTCCACTGAAAGCCAAAGATAAAACAGCATTCTCAACTTCTGCATCGAGAACAATATGCACACTTCAACAAAAGATTCAGATCACGCATACTTGGAATCTGTTGAGCAATTCTTGCTTGAACAAGATTTCGAACCTCAATTGGATTATTATTCTTCATCCTATGAACCAGTTCCAAGCGCTAATAGTGACAAGAAGCAAGATGAAGATGGAGGCATGGCAGCCTCCAACAAATCAGGAGACGTGGCGGTGCCGCCGCCGACGACATGGAAGCGTTATAGGGGCGTGAGGCGTAGACCATGGGGAAAGTTTGCCGCGGAGATAAGGGATCCGAAGAAAAATGGTGCCAGGGTTTGGCTCGGTACTTATAACACGGAGGAGGAAGCAGGTTTGGCTTTTGACAAAGCTGCTTTCGAGATGCGTGGTCGAAAGGCCAAGCTGAATTTCCCTCATCTCATTGGCTCTGACGATGCGGCGTTGTCAGATGCATCGTCAGAGCACGCGAGAGTACTGGCTTCCAAGGGCAGCTCGCCGGAGCCACCTTCTCTTTTGGCTTCGCCTCTGTCTCAAGATGGTTCAGAGTTACATGCTGCAAAGAGGAGGAGGAGGAGCCTAGCTGATCTATTGAACAATTTAGCCAAAAATAGAAGCCATATTGAAGGATGAGGAGCCATGCTCTGCTAGCTCTCGAGCTTGCATTCTGTTCTGATTCATTTCATTTCATTTCATTCTGTTTCAGTTTGTTAAGTTCCATTTATTTCGCCTTTCGTAGTTCGTTAATTTGTTATCGGGAGATTATACTGTGAACTATTAAAGGTGACCACACTGTGGTCCTTCTTCTTTGTATATAAGTGGCAGAAGCCACTGTTACTGAAACATAGAGAATGAATCAGCAATTCGCTACTTAATTTGCTCATGCTTCTCTCGCTCTGATACCAAGCCTATATAGGTGGTTGAAATGGTATTAGAGACTAATGTGGTTGATCATCAATGGTTGAATCGTGAATTGAATGAGTGTAGTCTAATATGGTGTTCTTAGTGTAATTGTGTTTTCCTCCATATTGTGCAAGTTCCGATTAAGTTTGAAATTACTTTTGCATACGGCTTGATCGATGTGGTTCAAGTCGTATGTTAATTTATAAATCCAAGACAATGTTAAATATTTTCAATACAACTTTGGATCAATTATTAGTAAAATTTGCAAGTTACTATTGTGCCAATGTACCATTTTTTTTTTCTGACAAATGTAGTAAAAGTGGATCTTGATACTTTTACTGTATTTTTCTCTAATTGTTTTTTTGGGTCCCACTAAGTGAAATTCATTTTTATTGTAGGTGTGTTCAAAAATGAGGTATTAGTCTTATACTCACCTAAAAATTTCACATATTGTATAAGATATGAGAGGATAAACTAATACAATATATAATGACTTTATCAATGTTTGACACGAACAATCTATTGTTTAAACTTATTCATCAAACTCCGATTATACATCAAAGTGATGGATACTTTATCCAACTTGGGAGTGGACATGACCTCGTTCGGCTCAACAGCACCGGAGCCATTTGCGCAGACTTGGTCAGGTTTATGTGAAAATTGGGTTAAGTAAACGAAAATGGGCATGGTTCGGTTGTTGTTTAGGGTGGGCTTGGATTGCTACTCAGGTAGCCCAACTCAGCCTGATTATACATATGCATAATAATAATATTTTTTTTAATCCTAATTCACAATTTTGTCACTTTTCCCTTTTATATTGCATATTTTTCCACTTTCCCTCAGTGACTTTTCCTTTTATTTGCACTACATTAAAAAAAAAAAATTTCCTTTCACGCGTTGCTTTTAAACCATTTAAAATGAACACATTGATTCTCATATATGATTTTGATCGAGAGAGAAACGCATTAGTTTAGGGACATGTCATATGTTTGAAATCACACATTAATTTTTAACACTTTTAAACTATTTAAAAGAGAGAATCAAATTCGATTTTAAACGCGTTTAAAACCATTTAAAAGAGAGAAACACAGTTTACAACATATCACGTGTTTGTCCAACCATTATTCATTTAAAAAATAATCTTCTTTATTGTCATATCTGATTTTACTATAAAATGTATGAGAAACTTATTATAATACTAAAAAAAAAAATATAGGTTCATGACCCAAATAAAGACTATTAAAGCAATAACATAAAACCCATAATCATATAATTGACAAATAAAATTAAGAAAATCACAACTATTTTAATAAAAATAGAATACGCTCATGAGATGAGATCGAAAGAACACCATTATATAGTTGTATTATTTAATCATATGACTGTGCTATATAACACTCAAACTTCTTGCAAGAGACATTCAGAAGAACAACATAAGAAAGAAAGCAGCAAAGCATGGATCGTAAGAAGAACCTCCTCCTCCTTCTTGAATTGATAACAGAAATTTTGCTAAGGATACCGATAAAATTCCTTGTTCGATTTGGGTCAAAGTCTAAGTTATGGAACTCTCTCATTTTGAATTCCTAATTCGCAAAATCACACTTTGATCTTGCTATCTCGCCTTCCTTTAGACTTCTATACACAAAACTATATAGTTCTGAAGCTTGTCGGGTAGATGTTGACCCATCAATTTGACGTGATTGTGTTGTGGTTCAACTTCCTATACCCTATAGTTTTCCCCTTAGGATTATTGGTTCATGTAGGGGTTTCATACTTTTGAAGAATTACCCACATCTCAATTTGTGGAATCCATTAACCGGTGTTCACAAACCACTGTCATACTCCTTTGTTGCATCATATTTTATTAAGAACTCCCTTTATAGAATGTATTCATTTTACTGTAGTTTTGGGTATGATACATCCAATGATGACTATTTAGTAGTTATAGGATGGTGTGTGATTTTGAACCTAGAGCGTGGAATTTTTCTCAGTCAAATCGTATTCGTAGAAAGAAATTCAAGGTATCCATTTTCCCTATATAATTTCCTCTAAAGAATTTGGGGTTTTTCTCAATGGAGGTATTCATTGGTTGGCTGCTAAAGATGATCCTATAACTAATGTAATTATTGCCTTTGATTTGGTGGAAAAGAACTTGTCAGAGATACCCCTACCATATATGCAAGGTGGAGTTTCTTATGATCAGATAAAGGTGCTAGGAGGATGCCTTAATGTATGCTGTAGAAATGGAAATGAAACTGAGATATGGTTGATGAATGAATATAAGAGTGCAATCGACTTGGACTAAGCACAATGTTGTGCTCCCTTATGCTCGTACCAGCATTCCTTTGTGTTTCACTAAAGATGGTGAACTTGTTGGAACAAATGACCATGGACACTTGGTGAAATTTAATAACAACAGAAAATTAGTTGAGCTTCAACCAGCTGATTATCACGACGAACGCATGATGGTTATGTTTAGCGAGACTTTGCTATCACTCCCTGTTGACTATGCAATTGGTGAAGCATGGTAAAATGAAAACTAATTGCAAACAAGATGGACAGGGCATGTGACGACGTGTTCTAATTATATAGGTCTTCCTTGGATTTTTTAACTTCTCTTCTAAATTTAATTACGTTTCAAGGTAGAAATTAGTACCTTCTAGTAAGAGTTAGTCTTCTAAATTTAATTATGTTTCATGGTAGAAATTAGTACCTTCTAGTAAGAGTTAGTTTGTGTTTGAATAATATTTTGCTTCCTCACTTTCATGTGGTTTTGATGTTCAAGAACTAGTTAATATATTTTCATAAGCTTTTCTTTTAATTTTTGAAATTAAAAAAAAAATGATTGAGGGTGGGAGAGAGTCAATGGCAAGGGAAATACCTTAAAGGAGTACTTAAGGTTGCCATGTTCATCCTTGTAAGCATCAAGGATTGCCTAATTAACGGAGACAACAAACATAACAAGTCAAATAAAAAACACGAATTAATTTTTTTTAAGTGTGCACAAGAATGAGGTATATACCATGTGCTCACCTAAGAATTTCACATATTGTATAAGACATGAGAGCATAAACCAGTACAATTATATAATGACATTATCAGTGTTTGACAAGACTAATATATTGTTTAAGCTTATCCATCACACTCCCATTATATATCAAAGCGATGGATACTTTATCCAACCTAGGAGTGTACATGGCCTCGTTCGGCTCAACAGCCCGATCCGAACCGAACCCATTTGGGAAAACTCGGCCAAGTTTATGTGAAAATTGGGTTGAGAAAACAAAAATGGGCATCGTCTATTAGTTGTTTAGCATAGGCTTGGATTGCTACTCGGGTAGCCCAACTCGGTCTAATAATAATAATAATAATAATAATAATAATAATAATAATAATAATAATAATAATATAATAGTATTTTTAATTTTACCCTAATTCACAATTGTCACTTTCCCTTTTATATTGCATATTTTGTTACTTTCCCTTAGTGACTTCTCCTTTTACACTATATTAAAAAATAAAAATAAAAAGACCTTTCACGCCTTACTTTTAAACCATTTAAAATGAATACATTGATTTCTCATATCTGATTTTGATCGAGAGAGAAAAGCATTAGTTTAGGGACATATCATGTTTAAAACAACACATTAATTTTAACGTGTTTACAACTATTTAAAAGAGGGGAGAAGATTTGATTTTAGACGCGCTTGAAACCATTTAAAAGAGAGAAGCAAGGTTTAGAACATATCATATGTTTGAAATCACACATTAATTTTTAACGCGTTTAAACTATTTAAAAGAGATAATCAAATTTGATTTTAAACGAGTTTAAAACCATTTAAAAGAGAGAAACACGGTTTAGAACGTATCACATGTTTGTCCACCCATCATTCTTTTAAAAAATAATCTTCTTTCTAGTCATATCTGATTTTACTATAAAATGGTATGAGAAACTTATTATAATACTAAAAAATATAGGTTCATGGCCCAAATAAAGACTATTAAAGCAATAACCTAAAACCCATAATCATATAATTGACAAATAAAATTAAGAAAATCACAACAATTTTAATAAAAAAAGAATACGGTCATGAGATGGGACCGAAAGAACACCATTATACAGTTATATTATTTAATCATTTGACTGTGCTATAAAACCCTCAAACTTCTTGCAATAGGCAATCAGAAGAACAACATAAGAAAGAGAGCAGCAAAGCATGGATCGTAAAAAGAAGAAGATCCTCCTCCTTCTTGAATTGATAACAGAAATTTTGTTAAGGTTGCCGATAAAATCCCTTGTTCGATTTTGAATTCAGGTCAATGTCTAAGTCATGAAACTCTCTCATTTTGAATTCCCAATTTGCAAAATCACATTTTGATCTTGCTATCTCGCTCTCTCATTGTGGTTCAGCTTCCTATACCCTATAGCTTTTGCCTTAGGATTATTGGTTCATGTAGGGGCTTCGTACTTTTGAAGAGTTACCCACATCTCAATTTATGGAATCCATTAACCAGTGTTCACAAACCGCTATCTTACTCCTCTGTTTCAAAAAAATTTATTAAGAATCCCCTTTATGGAATGTATTCTTTTTGGTGTGGTTTTGGGTATGATAGATCCAATGATGACTATTTGGTAGTTATAGAATGNCTTAGAACCTTAGCATCTCAGATCTAATTAAGAGTGGTGGAAGGAGGACAGAGAGTGAATGTAAAGTGTGGGAGATGCATTTTCTTGAATCTCGCAAGCGACGAAGCTCCTCTTGTTGTACCTAAACCTCCACCATCTCCTCCACTTTTGTGGTGGTGCCTTCACTCTCTTCCTCCTTGATCACGGTCTCCTCGCAATGGTGAAGCCGACCCTCTTTATATGTTATGTGTGAAAAGCATTGCGAGTGAGAGTGACAGGAGCTAGGTGAGCGTGAGTGAGAGGAAACGATTAAAATATTGTTTCTTTTAAAATATATAAACATGTGCATAATTTTGGGGAGAGGAGTCCAAAATTTGGGAGATTAACACTGATGGGCTAAGTGGGAAATCATACCAACGGGTTAGATGCCACATCTTAACCCAAAACCGTAAGATAATGAGTCTATGAGTCATTCCACTTATATACACCTCATTTGGTCCATCATCAACCAATGTGAGACTTTTTAAATACTCACACTTGAATCCCAAAAATCTCTTTCTCAAGTATGAGATCAAGCTCAGTGTCCAGCTCTTCCTTCAACGGAAGCCCATCCGAGTATTCAATGACATTAAGAAGAACCGGCACTTCAAGATCTTCACCCTAGGATCTGATGGCCACCATTGCTCCATTACTCAAATCATCCGCTCTGATACCACTTGTTAGAAAACCTTATTTCTTTCTAGCTCAAGACCATCCATGTTAAATCATCAAGAAGATAAATATACTAGTTACGAAAACGTACCTGAATTCATAAATATATATATAGGAGTTGGTTGATATTGTTCATTGATATTTAGATTCACGGTTATTGGTCTTCCTCAACAAAAATCATTGTATCCCTGATAGGGTTTGAGCGTAGTTCTTTTAGAAGGAAAAAGAAACTGCTTATTCAATTTTGATTTGTTGGGGACCAAGACCCTTTATTATCTATTTATACTTAGTTGTTGGTTTCCATAAAATCCTAGAAGACCACACAAAAATAACATGATAGGTTTTTGTTCAAATTTTGGCTCAAACTGAAAGTGGTCCAGACTTATTTTATTTTATTTTAAGAAAATCAAATTTCCTCTCGCATAATTCATTTTAACGTTTTTTTTTTAAATTTATTTAAATAGCAATTAGTTTTAAACTATTAACTTACACATTTCCAACAGATATGGCCAATAAAAACTTTTGGCTGATGTTTTCATTTTTATCTTCAATTGATATTATTTGCCGCAAAATCTTAATCATTGTTTTTTGGTTTTTTGGTATACTATTTCCGACGAATTTTATCGTCAAAAAATTAATTTGCCAAAAAATTGACCATAAATTGCCCAGGACTCGAATTTGTCGCAGAAGTCTACTAAAAATCTCTGTTTATCTTGTAGTGCCATTTCATCCATGAATAAGGGTGTACTTCAGGTGCATTAATCTGACGAACCCGCTCGACTCGAAGCCATTAGGATCGAGTCGATGAGTTCGTCGCGTCATTGGATGGCCCCCCGACGAACCTATGCCATTGTAGGGTTGAATGACAGGTGGCTAAGTTCCAAACTCGACCCAATCGACAAACGCAACTTTTTTATTTTTTATTTAAATAATAATAATAATAATAATAACAATAATAAAACATGCTTACTTGTCTAAGTTAGGTGATGTTAATATATTTTTTTAAGTATATATATAGTTTTATTACAAAAAAAATAAAAAAACTCAAAAAAGCTCAAAAAATAACACAAAAACAGTAAAAAAAAAAAATAAAACTTCATAAATGTAGAACGAACCCGATGAATATAATCGACCCAACCTTGAATCAAGTCGTATCGAAACTGCCCTTTAGAAACACTTCATCTGAGCATCGAGCTTGATCGATCGATGTGATTCAAGTCATATGTTAAATATTTTCAATAGATTAATTTTGGATAAATTATTAGTTGTAAATGCAAGTTACCATTAATTGTGGCATATAAATGAACCATTCTTTTTTACTTTCAAGTGAAGTGTTCTCTCAACCCTTACACCGCAAAACATTCTTGAAATCTTTTAATATATAAAACTTAATTTGGACTAACTCCGTGTTAGGTTTTAAGGTTTAATTTGGACTAAATCTATTATGAAGGTTCGCAACATGTCGTGACTTAGAAGTATGGAGTAACCCATTCTCTTTTGGGTGTGTTTTTCGCGGAATCTTTTCACAGTTTTAAGAATTTGACTATGAGAATTAATGTAATATTATCATGTTTGGTTCAATGTTTAGAAAAACATTCTCAAGTATCTTGTATTTCCATGAATAAAAATTGTTCCGTTTTTAATCTCAACTCCCCCATGGGAATGCTGGATTCTCATAGGAATGAAATGTTTGAAATGTAGAAAGGACTAAATTGCCTCCAAACCTTATATCATTGACAACCATCATCATCAACAGACCACCACCAACCAACGGCCAACCACCGTCGGCTAGTGTCCCACCACCACCAGTTGGCATCGAGCACTACTAGCAGCCGTCAGGCAATATTCATACTTTTAAAGAATTATCCATATCTCAATTTGTGGAATCCATTAACTGATATGTACAAACCATTATCATACTCCTCTGTTGCATCAAATTTTATTAAGAGTTCCCTTTACAGAATGGTTTTTTTTTGTGTTGTTTTGGGTATGATAAATTCAAGACTGACTATTTGATAGTTATAGGATAGAGAGTGAACTTTGAACCTAGAATGCGGAAAAACTACGTGAAAATTTTCTCGGTCAAATCCAATTCGTGGAAAGAAATTCACAGTATCCATTTCCTATATAATTTCCTGTGAAGAATTTGGAGTTTTTCTCAATGGAGGTATTCATTGGGTGGTTGTTAAAGATGATCCTATAACTAATGTAATTTTTGCCTTTGATTTGGTGGAAAAGAACTTATCAGAGATTCTACTACCAAATATGCAAGGTAGAGTTTCTTATGATCACTTAAATGCGCTAGGAGGATGCCTTAGTGTATGCTATAGAAATGGAAATGAAACTGAGATTTTGGTTAATGAATGAATATAAGGTGCAATCGGCTTGGACTAAGCACAACATTGTGCTCCCTTATGCTCATACAAGCATTCCTTTATGTTTCATTAAAGATGGTGAACTTGTTGGAACAAATGACCATGGAAACTTGGTCAAATTTAATAACAATGAAAAATTAGCGGAGCTTCAACCAGATCATTTAATCATATGACTATGCTATAAAACCTCCAAATTTCTTGCAATGGACAATTAGAAGAACAACATAAGAAAGAGAGTAGCAAATCATGGATCGTAAGAAGAAGAACCGTCTCTTCCTTCTTGAATTGATAATAGAAATTCTATTAAGGTTGTCGATAAGATCCCTTGTCCAATTCAGGTCAATGTCTAAGTCATGAAACTCTCTCATTTTGAATTCCCAATTTGCAAAATCACATTTTGATCTTGCTATCTCGCCCTCCTATAGACATCTATACACAAAACTATCTAATTTCAATGCTCGTAAGGTAAATGTTGACACATCAATTTGTCGTGATTGTTTTGTGGTTCAACTCCCTATACCCTATAGTTTTGGCCTTAGGATTATTGGTTCATGTAGGGGCTAGGTACTTTTGAAGAGTTACACACATCTCAATTTATGGAATCCATTAACCGGTGTTCACAAACCGCTATGTTACTCCTCTGTTTCAAAAAAATTTATTAAGAATCCCCTTTATGGAATGTATTCTTTTTGGTGTGGTTTTGGGTATGATAGATCCAATGATGACTATTTGGTAGTTATAGAATGACATGTGAATTTTAAATCTAGAATGTGGAAAAATTAGATGGGATTTTTATCAATTAGATCCAATTCGTGGAAAGAAATTTAGGGTATCCATTTTCCCTATATAATTTTGTCCGAATAATTTGGAGTTTTTTTCAATGGAGTTATTCATTGGTTGGCTGCTAAAGATGATCCTATAACTAACGTAATTATTGCCTTTGATTTTGTGGAAAAGAACTTATAAGAGATACCGCTGCCATATATGCAAGATAGAGTTTCTTATGATCACTTAAAGGTGCTTGGTTGATGCCTTAGTGTATGCTATAGGAATGGAAATGAGACTGAGATATGGTTAATGATTGAATATAAGGTGCAATCGACTTGGACTAAGCACAATGTTGTGCTCCCTTATGCTTGTACAAGCATTGATTTGTGTTTCACTAAAGATGGTGAACTTGTTGGAACAAATGACCATGGACACTTGATGAAGTTTGATAACAACGGAAAATTAGTTGAGCTTCAACCAGATTATCATGACGAACGCATGATGGTTATGTTTAACGGGACTTTACTATCACTCCCTAGTGACTATGCAATTGGTGAAGCAATGGAAAATGAAAACTGATCTTGCAACAAGAAGAACATGGTTTGTGATGTTTTTTTAATTATATGTCTTAGTTGGAAGTTCGAACTTGTCTTCTAAAATTATGTTCATGGTAGAAATTAGTACCTTTTAGTAAGAGCTAGTGTGTGCTTGAATAATATTTTGCTTCCTTACTTTTATGTGGTTTTGATGTTCAACAACTAGTTAATAAATTTTTGTATGTTTTTTTTTTTCGTTTTGAAATTAAAAATATGAATGAGGGTAAGAGAGAGGCGGTAAGGGAAATACTTCAAAGGCATACTTAGAGTTGCCATGTTCATCCTAAACCTCCATGATCTCCTCCACTTAGAGAAGATTAAAATATTTTGTTTCTTTTAGAATATATCGACCATGTGCACAATTCATTTTAACTTTTGTTTTATTTATTTATTTAAATGGCAATTAATTTTTTTATTGGCTGGTGTTTTTTCAATTTTTCAAGCAGCATTGTTGGCTACAAAATTTTAGTCATTTGTTTTTTTGTTTAGGAGATACTATTTCTGATGGATTTTGCCGTCAAAAAATTAGCCTGCCGAAAAATTGGCCATAAATTGCGAAGGAGTCGTATTTGTCGCAAAAGTTCACCAAAATCTGTGTTTGTCTTGCAGTTCCATTTCATCCTTAAATATCCAAATCATGGCGTGAATCTACTATTACATACACTTCACTTCAGTCCACGCCATTCTATTATTATAATCTAATCCATTCTATTCTAGGCTCATTGATTCTTGTTGGGTGTAAATTCCAAAGCCAANAATCCGGGTCGACCCGGGTCGCGCACCTGGCTATGGCGGGTGAGTCTCCCAGCGGAGATAACTTCGTATACAAGGTTTCGAACTCGGGACCTTGCTTAAGCGATACCAAGCCGCTTACAACTTGGACCAACTCCCGTTGGTTTTTAATGACTAGTTTGAATGTTCATTACGCAGTAATAAAATTAGGTATTTTCCATAACCAAAACTATATGTTCATTTGGTTGTTGAGATCCAGACCAATCAAACTGATTTGCATGCCAATGTTGATCCAACCTTCTTGAGCTAGCCAAGCGTATGATAGAGAATATAATTAGTTTAATAATAATATATGCACCACATTTTTTTTATCTTACCAACGACTTATGATTGTATAACCATATGCAGTGGTTTAATTGAGATATATATTTCCATATATTTTCGGGATTTTTTTTTTAAAATACAACACTAAAATTATCCTATTACTCAAATGAACTAATTTTAAAGTTGTTCTTAAAATAAACTAATTTTTCTATAAAGGGAGTTGATTTAAATCGACTTCCACTTTTTTTTAATGGGAGTCGATTTTAATTAACTCCTGACTCCTGCAGGAGTTTATTGAAATCAACTCCTTTGATAACATATAAACCAACTCCTTCGTAGTTCCACTTTGCATCAGCATCGCTTCAGTTGTTCGATTCGCTCGTCGACGAGCCTCAAGGGAGGAAAATACAATATTTTTGGAGATCGACACCACGATGCAGCAGATAGGTAGTTTATGGTTTGGTTATCTATATTATTTTGTAACTTTGATGTAGCTTTATATAACTTTATGTAAAATTTAGATTTTTTTAATGTAACTTTATGTATGTTACCTTATTACGTAATTCATTTCGTTGACTTTGTTATTTCTTTATGACTAATTATTTTAGATATGAATAAAGAATAAATTTACTAACAACAACTTAAACAAAATATGACATAATAATAACAAGTCATTAATAAAAAGTTTTTCATAAACACTTTAATAACATGAAATAGTACATAACAAACCATTCATAGCAACCATGACACCATACCATTAGCCACAAGCATTTATATGCGGACACTCACATATCGTATGACTAGGCTAACAACACATGACACGTCTTACCCTATCCAGTTCAACTTTGTTCATCTCATTTGGAATAAGGGTAGAGACATGTCAACCTTCAATGATACGTCTCATTGTCAGATTTGGCAAGATGGTACATCCACTTGGCTGAGGCCACAAAATTCTCATCAGACAAGGGTATGAACCGTCCCATATAAATGTGAGCAACATGATCCATACTATAAATAGGATGAACATGTATAATTAGCTCAATTAAGTCATGTCTGATGGCATGCTGCTAGTACATGGCAACAAAGGAAGTGCAATGCCTGGAATGCTCCACAATCACAGGTTCTATTACCTAAGTTGACCCTGAAGGGCCTCTGACTATACACCCTAGTTTAGTCACGCACCAACACCTTAAAAGTCATGTCATCCTGACTTATCGATCCCACATGCATGTTTCCCCTCAGATGACTACTAACCTTAATCTCGTCTAACAAGTACTCACAGAACTTTGCCCCTGCCCTTTGCTGAGATTGTGTGCTCTACCCTCTTTCATAGAATGTCTTCACAAACTTATAGTAAGTGGTCCTGACTATAGCCATGATCAGAAGAGGTTGTGCCCCCTTCATCACATTATTCCGGCACTCTGATAGATTTGTGGTTATGTTGTCAAAACGACGTCTTTCGTCAACATGTTGAGCCCACCGTGTAAGCAGGACCTATTAATCCACTCACCCATTGCCGGTCCTATATAACAAGAATGCCTGACTGGGGTGTTACATGTTCTCGGACAAGTTTCAAGAAATAAGACCATGTCTTCAGCTTTGTCTCCCCCTCAACAGTTGCAAATGATAGGGATAATTTGATTGTTCCCATCTTGAGCAACTGCCATCAACAGTACTCCATCGTACTTCCCATACAGATGTGTGCCATCAATTGAAATGAATGGTTTTCAATACTTAAATGCCTCAATGCATGTTAGAAATGTCCAAAACGCTTGTGAGAACATCACAACATCATTACAAACTAGATCATTGTCAATATATGGCACAGTTTGTAAATGCACAATTGAACCTGCCATAAATCTATGTGCAAAACAATTAATAACAGATACAATGACAATCAAGTCGCCAATGAAAGAAAACTAATTAAGTGATTAAAGAGGTTAATAACAAAGCGATAAACAAATATCATAGCATAAGCAATAACAAGAAGAAGGACAAATAATATTACCTGACACGTAATGTTGTAAACCCAGCAAAAATATAAAAAAAAATTATTGTACGATTCCTTCTAATTGTCATATATCATAGTAATCGCTTTTTTGCTTCCCAAACTATAATTTAATGCTACTTTATATATTATTTGACTCCAATCCTATCTTTACTGCAACAAAGTTAACATTTTCTGACTCTAAAAAATATTGTTGATAAAGGATACAAATATAGCCTCAAAAAACCTGTCTCAGTGAATACTTGGTCCATCAATTTTGATTCTCCTTTATCCACAATTTTTATGTCTTCACTATAACATGTACTGATTTAGTGATAGTGTACATGCTATTAAAAAAAATCATAAACATTGAACTTTTCTTGAATCGAACTTTAAGTCTCATCCATCTCCCACTCACCCAGCCTTTTAAGTCTCTTTCTTGGTTCTTGTCTGCAATCCATATTTTTCAGTAATCAAACTTAATAGAATTTTATATATCATAAAGTAAAAAATATTACACTCTCCGTTTCAAGATGTCCATTTTTTCTATTACACAGGTATTAAGAAAATGATTGAAAGGTGTAAAAATAAAGAACAGTTGGTAATATTTTATTTAATTGTCCTTATTTATAGTGAGTTGATTAAAATTATTATAATGAATAAATATGATAGAGAAATAGTTTATTTAATAAAAGTGTGTTAAAAATATATATAATTAATGATATATAAACTTAACAAGTGAACAACTATTTTAAAACAAATCAAAATAAAAAGGTGGACAACAATTTTAAAAATGGAGAGAGTATTACTATTATACATAGTTAGTTACACTCTTATTATTGTATGCTCTTTAATTACTAAATGTTATGGTTGATCTCACTAGCTTGACCTAATTATTTGTGAGTTATATATCTATATCTATATATGTATGTATGCATGCGCGCGCTCTGACCCACAAATCAATATTCTTAAGCTTACGGCCAATCTTTGAGTCCCCCCCACTTAATAGAAAACTCCGGATAATGTAAGGTCAGTACTAATGATTAGTTAATTTAACCATTAATAAACTCCAAAATATTCTCCCACTCCCACCAGCCATAAATAATTCAAGTAAAATAAGAAGATAAAGACAAGTGTTTTTTCTCTTTTAGTACTTTTTATGGATATGTCTTTGCACATCATCATGTTTTAAAATTAATTATGGAAAACCCACTCTTTTGCTTTAATTTGTGAGAAATGGCAGCCTGCTGATTTGAATAGAAAAATGAAAAAAAAAGAAGAAGAAGCAAGTACATCAAAGAAACCGTCGAAACATCAAGTGGAATTCAACACTAGAGTAGAGTCGACACTAATGTTAATTGAGCCCGAACTCGTGGACTTATATAAAGTTACTAGTTTTCCAAACAGAGATAATGTATGTATGTCTCGGCAAGGGTGTTCGTGACCTGACCCATAGCTTATTGGGTTAAGTTTGAGTTGTGAAATTTAATCCGGTACACTTTTTAAACTAGTTTGATTGATCAATAATTGAGTCATGTATCAAGTTGGGTCTAGGCTTATAAAAAATGATCCAGTAAAAAAACTAGGTTGGGTTCAAGCATATGTCCACTCCCAACTTGACCCAACTCGTCCTTTATACACCCTTAGGGGCGTTTGGTTGGCAAAATCTTTTAACATTTTTAGGAATCTTGATTTAAAAATGTAAGATTCTTGTATTTGGTAGAAGGTTGAAAATCTATCCACGGTATGTTGCATTCCTACGAAGGAAAAAATGACCAATTTTAATCCTATCTCATACATGGGAATCTAGCATTCCTACAGGAAGGGAATGTTGTGATCAAGGTAAGAAAATCTAAAGTTTCCTCCATCATAAACAAGCATAAATACCAAATTTGATGGACAACTTATGTCGAACATGTAGGGAGACTTAGGTCGAAACCCAAAATCTTAATGGGCCAAACACATTAACCGTCTCGAACACAAACCTAGGTCGACTTGATCTAAAACCTTAACAAGGTTACTTGGTTAAATCGAGTCAAAACCCTAATAGGTTGAAACGTGCCAAAACCTTACCAAGCTAACATAGTCTAAAGCCTTCCCAGGCCAACAAAATTTGAAACCCTAATGATGCACCGACTAAGACCAAAACATATCATCTTTGAGCAAAACCTTAATGACCCGCCTAAGGTGAAAACCCTAACAAGTCGACTAGGCCAATTTAGGTCAAAATCCTAATGAAAAAAATTTACTAGAAACCCTAATATGCCGACTTAGTCTGAAATTCTAATGGGTCAACTTGCACCGAAACTCTATCGAGCCAACTCAGGCCTAAACTCCAGTGGGCCAATTTGGGCCAAAACCCTAAAGGGTAGACTTAGGATAAAACCCTAATGAACCAACTTGGGTCAAAACTCTAATAGACTAACGTAGGCCAAAAACCAAATGGGTCAACTCTAACCCCTAACATGTTAATTTGGGACAACACCCTAATAATTATGCCGACTCAAATTGAAATCCTTACGAGATGAATCAGATCTATAAGCCTAATAGGCTGACTTGAATTGAAACCCTAATGGATTGACTCAAGTCGAAACTTTAATGGGTCGACTCAAGTAGAAACACAAATGGTTTGACTTGGGTCGACATCTTAATTGGATGACTCAGGTCAAAATCCTAATGTGCTGACTTAGACTTAAACCCTAACTTATTAAGGTTTCAAGCTAAGTTAACTTGTTAAGGTTTTAGGATGAGTCGACCTTTTAGGGCTTTAATCCAAGTGAGCTTGTTAAGGTTTCAAATCGAGTTATCCTGTTAAGGTTTTGGCCCAAATCGGCATGTTAGGGATTTGATTCAAATTGGTTTGTCAAGGTTTTGGAACTGAATCGGCCCATCGGAGTTTCGAGCTTTTGGCTCAAGCTAACCCAGTATGAATGGTTTGAATCAACTTGTTTGAGTTTTAACCTATTCGGGTTTTAGCTTGAGTCAAATCTATTAGGGATTCAATCTGAGTAAGCCCGTTAAGGTCTTAGCCTAAATCAGATTGTTACAATTTTGACCTAAGTCAACCTATTTGGGTAATCAGGATTTTGGCCCGAGTCGATAGGCCTGAGTCGATTGGGCTTCGACTTGACTTGGCCCATTAGGGATTCAACTTGAGTTGACTTGTTAATTCCTAGTTAGAGTCGGCCAACAAGTTTGGCCTAAGTCGGCCGATCGACAGTTCTAGATCAAGTCAGTTGGTGATTCTGACTCGAGTTTGATAGCTAGTCTGACCTAAGTCGACTTGTTAGAGTTCTTGGCTTAGGGCTTCCAAGTATGTCGGCTGGCGGGTTTGGGTCTTATTTAGGTTTGAATTGGTCTGACCCAATGTTAAATAATTATCTCAATATGAGTTAATTATGTTTGATTGTGATTTTGTTAGTTAGTATTGTTAGAGGTATTTTTAAAATAGTGTATAATATTCTCATGTATATTCATGTCAACCAAACACATGAATGTTCATATTCATGTATATTTTGTAATATTCCTAAAACTTTAATCTTTCCACTATTAAACACACTTATATTGCCATGCCTGAGATTCCTAAAAAAGAGATACCTAGGACTGTTATTCTCAGGCATAAAAAATCAATCCATCTACCGCAAACACTTCCTTAATCTATGAGAATGTTAACTTCTAAATACAAGTCTTGCGGCTTTTTGATTAAGGTGAGGTGGGTCACATAAAGAAATTCTTAATTAATTATTTATGGAGCAAGAGAAGTCTCTTAATCGAATTTCATTTACTATTTGTGATTTGTGATATCAATGAATATGAGTATTTTAGAAGACAAAAATAACTCACATTTTCTAAAAAATTAGACAATAAATAAGTTAGAGCAAGATTTTTTTTCTCCTATAGGCCAATAGCAATTTCTCATGTCATCGCATATAAAAAATACAATATTAAATATTAAATGGTATAAAAAATTAAAAGTTAAAGGATTATACTATAGTAATATATCACACGTCTAGATAAAGTAAACCAAGAAATCAAAATAATATTTTCTCCCAACAAGAAGGGAAACCACCGATAGGTTTCCCTATTATTTTATGTTAACAAATCACACGTGACGACAAATAATGGCTCTTCAAACTTCAATGCGCCAAGTCAAATTCGATTTGAACTTTCATAGAAACAGCCACAAAAAAATATTTTAACGAATAACATCACGTTGTTCCATGATTAATGCCCTTTTCATTAACAAAGTATACAATATGATACATTTAGGAAAAAGAGTTTTTTTATGCAATTATTATCAATGGAACGAAGTGCTATGTTTAAGGCTCAGGTGCTTCCACTAAAACAGCAAAGTTCATTAGCTCCAAGACATGAATTCCACCACCATGGATTCCGATTTTACACATCATGAATCTGTTCAAAAGTACCTTCTTCAACGTGATTCCACCAATATGATCGATCTTTTGGATCCCAAAACCTACCGATCTACACCTCAAAACCCCTTACTAAACCCTAAAAGTGAAAACAATTTGGACAACATTGTAACTCAGAGAGAGCGTGAAGTCCACGCGCCTTCAACACGGAAGCGTTATAGGGGCGTGGGAAAGTTTGCCGCAAAGATCAATGTGAAAATCCATGGTATCAAGGAGAGAAAAAAGAAAGTAGAAACTGAATTTTACTCAAATGGAATTGAGAAAATGAGAAAAGGTGTAAATACAAGTGATCTAAGCCTATATATATATATATATATATATA
>QANU01055523.1:304195-326091 GCA_003254905.1 Nissolia schottii
AAAAAAAAAAAAACGCTACTTTGAATATCTAATTTTACCCTTCATACATACCAAATAAAATAATTTGTCTAAAAGTTTTTAACCCTAATTTCTTCATCCTCCTTTCTCCTTCTCCTGCTGCCCAATGGCCACGTTCGACCCCTCTCTCTCTTGAGAAGACACCATTTCGGCCATTCCAAAAGTGACCTAACCCCATTTTACAATCCAACCAGAAGATAGTAGTGGTTCTCTCGATCTCTTTGGCTCTTTGTTTTTTTACATTTTCATCATTTGCTTAGCCATTTTCTTTTGCTTTCTCTCTTTTATAATCATGTCCAATAGAAAATTGTCAAGTTCAAGCATGAAAATTATGAAGTTTATAAGGATTAGGAAGACATTTGGTGTTTTGTTTGAGGTACGTTTTCTTAAGAAATGTTGTTAATTTGTTATAATTGATGTTACCTTAAGATATATTGTTTGTCTTTGTTCAATGTAATATTATTGATGTTGTAAGAAGATTATGAAGTGTATGAGGTTTTAAAGATGTTTTTTAGTTTTGTTGGGTGATTTTTTTCCTTTTTGTCTATCACCCTGTGTTATCATCTTCTCGGCTAAACAACAAACATCTCAGCACAGGCTCAGGTAACTTCTTATTTTTATCGAACTATATCAAAACAAAATTACATTTTACTCCTTGAAAAAAATTACATTTTACATATCATAGAAGATATATATTAAGAGCAATATATGAGTTATCTAATATTTATTAATTTTATTATAAAATATTTAAAATTTTATTACATGTAATTCACAAATAATAAATAACTAACGAAAGAACCTTATCGATGATAAATTTTCATATAAAATAATTTAATTAATGGTAAAAATTTACATGTGACTAAGTTATGTGATTCTTTCATATGAAATGATTCATAATATAAAATAGTTTAATTAATGGTAAAAATTTACATAGGATTAAGTTATGTGAATTTTTCATGTAAGATTATTCATTCTCGTTTTGAATACCAATACATAAGTTTGAGAAGCTGGAGAAAAAAAAAAGATGTTATACATATAAAATCTATATTAAAGATAAATCAAGCGATAATTACATTTCAAGTAATATTGTTTTCAAGCAACTGCCATCCCTATAGTGGTGACTGTAGAATTTTATCACTTGGCATTATAGGTAGAGTTTGTTTGAGATTGGAGTCCATTTTTATACTATAATTTTGGAATCATATATAGTGTATTTGTATATTATTTATATGCATTATGTTGTATTTAACTGTTTAAAACCTAATCAAAATTGCCATTAACTTTTGGCTATTTGAACAGTTATACAGTTAAAAAGTGTTTTTCTTTTGGGGAGGGCGGTGGGTGAGGGTTCAAATGTATTAAAAAAGTCTTTGGTCAAAATTAGATGAACTGAGTCAATTAAATCGGTTGAAACGTTTAAGGTTTTTTTATCCTTGAGTTGAAACGTTTAAGATGATGAAAATCGTGTAATTTTGACTTATTGGGTGAAAACTTAACACGTGAATTATATTGAGTGAAAATAGTACAGTACGGTTGACTTTTGATGCGTATTGTTAGTACGTGTAAGTTTTTTTTTTTCTCTTAACTATTTAATTGTGTTATTATATAACTACAAAGAGTAATGTTACTTGGTTAAAATTATTACTAGAAATATTGTCAGAATTTTTAAAAAAATTTAAATGGAGTGGCTAGATAATTAAATAGAATAAAAGTCACTCATTAATTTTATGAGTAAAAATTATGTGACATCATTAATCTAACTAAAATTCTAGTGAAAAAATTTTGACAACGTAATATTTTTCAATCACAAATACTTTGCTTTTTATAATAATTACCCCTAAAATTTACATATATAATGTAATTGATTAACGTGTAAAACATTTTTTATATGACAATAGATCAAAATGAAATAAAACAGATGAAAATAGAAAGTTTTTTTTTTTTTTGGTAGACAAAGGGACAAAAGCCCAAAGGAGAAGACACAAAGAAACTAGTCCCCACGGGGCCACGCGATCTGAATCAGATCATTCAAAAGTAACTGTCGAGCAGCCGGAGGAGCTACGTCAAAATACGTCACCTCAAAAGAAAGTTAATAATGAGTAATACAATTTAGTTAATATTTAGACTCTTATTCTAAAGATGTGAAGGTTCGAATCCTATATTTTAATGTGAAAGTTTAATTGATAGATGATCTATAAGTGTTTCAGTAACAATATGCCGACTCCACATAAATTTTTGTTAATAAAAAAATTAAGACAAAATAAATAAATAAATGATGCCAAGATCAATTAAATCTTAACGAGTTGTCTTTTGGTGTCGTTTTCAAGTCTAGCGGCTGAACACTATTTTGCTTAATTTGGGTGCCACATTCCATTATGGTTTTCTTATGATCAGCCTGCAACATTATTTTAATTTTGATGTACTGTTAGTACGCGTAAGTTTTTTTTTTTTTCCTAACTGTTTAATTATGTGTTATATAATTACAAAAAGTAACGTTATTCGGTCAAAATTATTGTCAAAAATAAAAATATTGTCAAAATTTTTAAAAAAATTCAAACAAAATAATTGGATAAGTAAATAGTGTAAAAATCACTCATTGATTTAATAAGTAAAAATTATGTCACATCATTTTAGCAAAAAAATTCTGACAACATATAGTATTTTTTTAATTATAAATATTTTCCTTTATATAATAATTTCGCTAAAATTGATTACCCCTAAAATTTACATGTATAATGAAGTGCAGTTGATTAAATGTGAAACATTTTTATATTCCAATAGATCAAAGGAAAAATTTCCCAAATAAAATAAATAAAATACTCCATTTCTCAAATGAATCAATTTGAAAGGTATACATAAAATAAATCATTTTCTCTATAAAGAGAGTCGATTTGAATTTACTCTCTTTTTTGTAATAAAATTTTTATTTTTTTAATAGGAGTCGATTCAAATAGACTCCTTTAGGATTCGATTAAGGAGTCAATTTGAATCGACTCGTTTGGGAGCTCTTTATAAACTAACTCCTTCACAATTCTAACACTATCTCTCTCTAAAAAATCATTTTCTCTCTCTAAAAATCTTGTCCGATTAATATTTTGGTTCGTAGTGCAATGGAAGGTGCAAGTATGCTGCGTCTGAACAAGGTCGACCACATCCAATCTCAAGTGAACTTCCAGATACGTAGATATCTTTACCACAACGTTTTTGTGTTTCTATTTATCCTGGTGTTGTAGACAAAGATTAGGTTAGTGTAGGTCAAAAATGGTAGCGTAGATTTATGGATAAATATATAAATCTTTGTTAGATTGATAAAATGATATATGAATGTTAGCATTATGTTAGTTAGATAAATAGACAAATGTTGTTATTGAACCTGAATGTTAATTAGATTTGTTGAACTTGAACTTGATAAATAATTAGATCTATGAATGTTAGCATTATGTTAGTTAGATAAATAGACAAATGTTGTTATTGAACTTGAATGTTAGTTCAAATGAGTATTTTATTGAACTTCAATGTTAGTTAGATCTATAGAATTATTATAGATTGATAAGGTAAATGTAATTTTTTTGGGTAGATTGCTTGTGGAGTATTTTATTGAGCTTCAATGCCAGATGTATAGAGTTTTTAGGAACTTGAATGTTATAGTTGTTGGTTAATTTATGGATTTCACTGTAAAAGAAATTATAATTGTTGATCTATAGAGTTTTTGGGAACTTGAATGCAACATGTGTTGTTTTATTTTATAATTTTATTTCGAATCATTTTTTATGAATTATTTCGAGTCACTTTTGTGTAATTAGTCTGAATACCCTTTTTTATGTATTCTTGTAGGCTCATGTGTTAGAGACTTGACAATGCGGTAGTTTTCATGAGTCGCATTTGCTGATGGAGCAGGGATTGTTGGCGTCAGATTTCATGATGGTGCATGCATCATGCTAGCATTTCAGTACGATGGGGCATTGGTTAGTGCCCTGGTAGAGAAGTGGCGTCTTGAGACCCACACTTTCCATCTACCATATGGAGAGTGCACAGTCACAC
Organism: Nissolia schottii; assembly: GCA_003254905.1. Taxonomy (NCBI): domain Eukaryota; kingdom Viridiplantae; phylum Streptophyta; class Magnoliopsida; order Fabales; family Fabaceae; genus Nissolia; species Nissolia schottii. The sequence goes on from QANU01055523.1 coordinate 308,255, forward strand.
TATAGCACGTTGCAGTGATACTCGGCCTTCCCGTTGAAGGTCGGGATATTACCAGATGGACGGTGATTGGGCCAGTCCCTTTGGTGGCAAGAGCCAGTGGGCACTGTGTAAGGAGCTTATCAGAGAAAGTCCCCTACAACAGTCCAAAAAAGGGGCCAATGTTTACCTGAGGTGGGTTTAGGCTGTGTACTATCAATTATACCGGCAGGTGTAGGTAAACGAGCTAACAATTCTATGGTGCACCCTATCGTACAATATGTTCATGATCGGAGGGTTCCTATTGTGTGACAAATTAGGGAACCAGGTGCACCTAAAGTTTTTCCCCTGCTTGAGGACTTGACGGAGATGGGGACATACAATTGGGAGTCAGCAGTCCTGGAAACTCTGTATCGAGAGTTGTGCCACGCTACCAAATTCACTGTGACTGAGTTTGGTGATTGTGTTGTGTTGCTTATCTGTTGGGCATGGATGAGAATGCCCTAAACCACTGGACTTACTATGTTCCCGTTGGCTACAGGGTATGCACGGTAAATGTTTTAGTTTATTTTTATAGTTGATGAATATTAATGTATTTGAATTATTATTTTCTAATACAAAATTGTATTTTAGTTGTGTAGATGGTGTCATGTTAAGATAACCACTAAGCGAACGGGGGAGGATCGATTGGTTGCTTATCGTTGCCAACTTGACCAGCTTGGTGTATACGGGGTAAGCCGAACAAATTACCTTTCTATTTTTCCAATTATCTGTTCATTTATGATATGTTCGTTCTATGGTTGACCAAAATATGTTTTATTTTAATTTTGTAGTTTATTTGGACATCATATAATGAGGACTTCGTAAATGTGACGATACTTGATGAATGGGTATACGATGAGAAGGCTATATGGGCATCAAATACCGACCTTATCTGCTTCACCATCTTTGAGTGGCACCACGCAGACCGTGTGGTTTGATAGTTGTGGTGCCCAAAGCATAGACTAGATGACGAATGACATCGACTGCCTGCACTCGAAGGACGCCAAGGGGGCTGAGGGGATCAATTGTCATGTAATTAATGCTAGATGGCATGAAGCATGAGATACACATGCAGATAGGGTAGTGTCATACTCCATTTCTGCAGACTCCAAGCCTTCCCTCCAATACTTTTTGTTGTATAGGGCATTGTTGCTAAGGTTTCTATAGTTTGTTATAGAGGATATTGAGCCAGCACTGAGGGGGTTGCAAATCGATGTTCCTGACGAGGCTCCCCCAGCGCCACCTCTATTTACAGTCTCAACTCCCGCTCCTAACCAGCGTACACTACCAGTTAAGAGAATGGGATGGACGCATGCATCCTAGTGGTAGTACGAAGACCCCGATGACTTTGATATCAAGGACTTCAATATTTTGATGGATGAAGAGCTCGAGCCCCCCCAACAGCAATAGCCATATGTGGATGACAATGTAGATGATGAGTCGATCGATCCCGGTCCCCCTAGCAACATCCATATGCTTCTAGCAGTCACTATTTAGGAGGGGAGGCATCAGTGGGATTTTGGTAGCACCAGGAGCCATATCTTGAATCTTTCGTTGCGTCAACTCTCTATGCTTGGGGTCAGGTTGACACTGGGTTGTGTTTAGCCGAATTTTTCTCGCCAGAGCAGCAGACTCTAGTAGGCGACGGCGATGTCTATCGACCTCAGCCACACACGCCAGCTGCACCATAGTGGGAGGATAGGTTCTTGGGGGATTGACGTGGATGTTGAGCAAATTCTACGGTTCTTGCTATTATCGTCCCCCACATTGGGTGCTAGTGTTAGTGCTGGGCCCAGCCTTCCCCTCCCCTCGACACGAATGCTATGGAGCGGGATCTTCTTGGCACCTTAGAGTAGGCAACATCTCTTCCACCATCTCCAATGGGATCACTGGGTGAAGACAAGACCCAAGGGGAGCTCAGCAACAACATCCATGTTGCTCGAGTCGTCCGAGGCACACGCCGACATGCCAAACGGGCAGAAAATATCATGTCCCAAGAGGTCAACACCCTGATGCCCCCGATAGATAGTTTAGGGTTATTCTGGTTATTTTATATATTGTATGTAACTTTATGTAATTATTTTCATAACTTTATGTATGTAACTTAACTTATGTATGTTGCTTTATAAAGTATGTTACTTTATTATGTGATTCATTTCGTTGAAATTGTTATTTCTTTATGACTAATTTATTTATGTATGAATAAAGAATAAAGTTTGTAACAACAACTAAACAAAAAGTGACGTAACAAGTAATAACAAAACACATCCATAAATAGACCATAAACACGCATATCATACCAAGAAACCTTACTTTTCTCCTAAAGAATAAAATTAGTAATAACAACTAAACAAAAAAGCGATGTAATAATTAACAAGTCATTGATAAAATGTATCCCTAAACAGGCATAAACGCACATATCATAAAATAAAACATTACTTTTCTTCTGAAACTTGGTACACAATGAGAAAAACTATGTTTTTTTGCATTTTTCCCTCAAAGGAGTCGATTTGAATAAACTCCTATTTAAAAAAATTAAAATTTTTATTATAGGAGTCAATTCAAATTGACTCCTAGTTAAAAAAAAGTAAAATGAGAGTTGATTCAAATCGACACCCATTATAAGAAAAATAGTTTATTTTGGGAATAACTTTTAAATTGATTCATTTGAGGAATAAGATATTTTTATTATTTTATTTGAGGAATTTTTTTCTAGATCAAAAAATGAATGAAAAAAAAAATAAAAGATAAATAAATGATGTCAAGTTAAATCCTACTGAGTTATCTTTTGGTGTCGTTTTCAAGTCTGTATATAGCAGCTGAATTAACATTATTTTACTTAATTTGGGTGCCACGTTCCATTATCGTTTTCTTATAATCAGTCTGCAACACTGTTGTAGGATGTTAACCAATAACTAGAGGGTTATTGGCAATTTTTTAAAGGTAAGATTAATTAATCACCAATTCCTTTACCAAAAAAAATTAATCACTAATTCAATTAACTAGATCGTGAATAAGTTAAATTTAAAAAAAATAATTATATTTTTAATTTAAATATGATTTAATTATGAATGAACTAAGAGTAAAACCTTGCGTTAGTCTTTAAACCTTAAAAGAAGTGATCGTATAATTAGCTTTCTAGAAATCATTATTATATCAACTTGTTCGTAATTACCACATAATAAGTCCCTAAATAAATTCAAAGACAACTTGTTCGTTTGTATCATTTTGGATCGCTACTTTAAATTATATGTAGATAAAAAATATCAATTCAACTTCCGGTTCAATTTATATTAATATTTTTTTAATTTAAACTACTCCTTTTGTTTTGGCTTAATTGTCTAAAATCAAACACTACACATAAATAATGAAAAAAAGAAAAAGTAGTGGGGCTAACACTAAAGAAGAAGAATGACAACCCGCTTAAAACCCTCACCAAAATTAGATATCAAAAGAAAATGAGAGAGAACAAAGAAAATAAGATTAGGGTTGATTCTAAGTTATTACTCTCTTTACATCCACTATATATACTAATAAATACTTCACTATAATTAGAAGTTTGAAGAGAAGGAAAAAAAAAAAAGAAGAAGAAATCATTACATTTAAATATTATAAATTGACAAATATTTCAAAACTCTAAAATATAAAAAAAGGATAGTTAAAACAGAATTGATGGAATAATAATTAGTATCACATAAGCTTAATCCTTTTAATTAATGGGTTTTACTGACCAATGCCCTTACAACACTGGTTAAGGAAGTTAAAGTAGAAAATTTTGAGCCCACTATACATTTTTTGTCATTAAAAGCATACACATTTTACTATTTTTTCATACAAATTTACTATTTTTATTTTTTTAACAATTGCCTTAGGAAAATCCTTAATTAATATAGCAACACAATATGCTTTCTCCGTTTACTGAACAACTGCCAAGCGAGACAAACAAAATTGAACGAAACCACATATTAATCACACGTGATTACTGCAATATTAATATTGTAGAACTTCCAAGCAACTCCATCACCAATTGAACTTTCAACGAAATAACAACTAATACAATACTTTAACAAGTTTCATCACGTTGTTAATTCAATTATAAAATTCTCAAAAAGTAATAAAGTATTATATTAAACAGAATTTGGTGCTATAAATAACACAATCTACTAATGTTTCACCCGAAAAAGGCAAGGTCATACCTCCAAAAAAAAGAAAGATAAAAACACCGCTCTCAACATTTGCATCCAAACTAATATGATCACTTCAACAGAAGATTCAGATCTTGCTTATTTGGAATCTGTTAAGCAATTCTTGCTTGAACAAGATTTCGAAACTCAATTGGATCATTCTTCATCTTATAATCCATTTCCAAGCCGTGACACAAATTCGGATACTATGTCCTACAACAAGCAAGGTGAAGATGAAGGCAAGCCAGCCTCCAACAAAGCGGCGCCACCGCCGATGTGGAAGCGTTATAGGGGCGTGAGGCGTAGGCCGTGGGGAAAGTTTGCCGCCGAGATAAGGGATCCAAAGAAGAATGGATCAAGGGTTTGGCTTGGAACTTATAACACCGAGGAGGAAGCGGGTTTGGCTTATGACAAAGCCGCTTTCAAGATGCGTGGCCGTAAGGCCAAAGTGAATTTCCCTCATCTCATCAGCTCTGACGATGCGTCGCCAGAGCCAACAAAAGTAGTTTGGACTTCCAAGCGTAGCTCGCCAGATCCGCCTTCTCTTCCCGATTCGCCTTTGTCTCAAGATAGTTTGGAATCACAAGGGTCAAAGAGGAGGAGGAGCCTAGCTGGTCTATTGAACAAGTTAGCAAAGAATAGAAGCCAAACCAAGGTGGTTGAAATGGCCTTAGAGACTAATGTGGTTGATGATCACTGGTTGAATTATGACTTGAATGAGTTTAGTCTAATATGGTGTTCATAGTGTAGTGTTGTGTTTTCTTCCTTATTGTGCAAGTTCCAATTAAGTTTGAAATCTAAAGGAAAGTCAAGTGGAAAGAATTTAGCTATACTGAAAATGGATGAACTGAACTCAATGTTCAGTCTCCTGCACTGTAGCTTTATTTATATAGGGATGGTGGTACACCATCCACTGCACTTATGCATAAGCACACTACTATTCCCTATAACAAACTACAACGGATAGCATAACCCGCGCTAACAGTAATAACAGAAATGATACAATGCAATAACAGAAATGATACAATGACCAATTACTCCTCAGTTAAATCCTCAGCTTCTCTAATCCGTGATAAAATCATTTTTGCATGCGGCTTGATCGAGTATGAGATTCAAGTCGGGTGTTAGTTATTTCTTTCTTTTTAAAAAAAATAAATTAGATGAAGTATCTGGACAATGTTAAATATTTTCAATAGAATTTTGGATCATATTATTAGTTGTAATTGGAAGTTATTATATAATTGTCGCCTGTACCATTCTTTTACTTTCAAATGAAGGTGTCATCTCATCCCTCATGGTAGGATTTAATTTGGACTAATTTCGTGTTAGGTTTTATTATTATAAGAAGAGTTATGCTACACGTATACCAAAAACCATACACCATACATACACCTCGTACTTATATACGTAAAGTTTGTGTTTTAATTCAGGTAATATTTGTGCACTTAATTAAGTATAATTGAGAGTATCATTTATAAGTTTGTAATGTTTGTACACTCGTGAGAATAAAGTTTGTGCATTATTAATGGTGTATGTATGGGTAAGAAATTGGGTGTACATGTAACCTTTTTGCTATAAGAATTAGAAGTATGTAGTAACCCATTCCCTAAACTTTAACTTCTGCTCAAAAATCAAGGACAAGCAATGTAGATTTTGTTTCCTTTGGATAGTTAATCCAAAAAAACTAACTACTTCCGGTTTAGAATAACTATCAAATGAAAGTTAGCATACAAATTAAAAAAATAATAAATAATCTTGATAATAGTACAATGTTAAGTAGACAAAACTATTATTGTCAATTTTACTAATGTAGTAAATACCATGTTTTATCTTTGTTTAGGGTATGGTCATTAATTACAGTTAAAGTTGTCATTAAAAATTTGTAATGTTGTCACAAAAATTTTTAGTAACGACTTTTTATACTTTTTATAATGACAAATTATTGTGCCTTGTGGCAGTACCTAAAAAATATTCAATGATAACTTTAGTAATCATCACTAAAAATAATATCTTTTGTGATGCCACTATAAATTAGTTATTTTGTGATGATATGAGTAATCACTAAAATGTTATATCTTTTGTGACGACTTAAAGTTATACCTAAAAGACGAGTTATTTAGTAACAACTACATGTCGTTACTAAAACTTGTACATAGTGACAACATAAATATTGATATTTAAAGTTGACCGATATTTTAAAATCTTAAAAAAAGAAATAAAAACTTGATAATTTTTTTGAAATGGATGAAATTTGTTTTTAAACCTCAATCTAGAATTAATTTGTTTATTCAATTCAAGACATTTTGATCCAACACGGTCTAACTCAAATATAAGTTATACCGAAATGTTTTATTATACACAGAAATTTGTTACAAAGATAACTTGATTATTTTTTTTTTTTGGTTTCCCAGGGTATCCCCACCCGCGTGACAGGTGAGACTAATCCCTCGCCGTTCTGAAGTCCAGTTAAGGGGTATACGGCTGGCCGGTGGGTTTGCTCCATTCACAAGGGGTAGGGATCGAACCCCTCCCACATTGATAACAATAAAATGAAAGATAAACTTATTTAAAGTCAAGATCAAACAAATTAAAAACTAAATCTTAAGATAAAAGGGAAATAAATCAAAACTAAATCCTAACTAATATATTATGTTTTTCTTACTCTATCAAGTTAAAGCAGAGGGAAAGTGACCTTAGTTCAATTTGAACTTAGGCTAGCTGAAGGAGAACCTAAAGAATTTTGGTGCCACCTGAGTTAAACTTTAGTATTCGTCCTTATGGATTAGGTACTCACAAACTCATACATTTTAGTCATCTATTTTGTTTACTTTTGAGATCGTGGGTCATTAGTGATTAGTGATTGATCAGACCGGACTAGTCTCTTGACCAATCCGATCAGAAGTTTTTTCTCTGAATTAAGTGAAGAACCACAAAAGCGATTCAAATGTTACATTATTTAAGTTATTAAGTCTATTAATCATTTTAAATATATACTCTTTATGAAAACTTTATCCTCATACTTGAATCATCAGTAATTCATAATATCAATTAACTACGCATGTTTCTGGTCATTAACTGCCGGCCGATTTCACCGTTGGTTATCTATAAATTCCTTAATTAGTTGTCAATCATTAAATTAAGCATGATCCATCTTGCCTACCACACTACTAATTATGCATTTCAGATCTAGAAAAAGAAAAAGTAATGGATTTTTGTTTGAAGTTTTTGACAATTTTTTATGGGACAAACTTTAGGTAGTTTACATGTTAGTGGGGGCAATTACGCTCTTTCTTCGTCACATGTGGGTGTTATTATTGCCCCATATATATTTTAGTTAGTGATCATAGCAAGGTGTAAAGTTAGGCTAATCATTACTATTTACATCAATATGCTAATCTTTACTATTTCCATCAATATGATTATTTTTTGTATGCACATATTTCGTACAACTTTCCAACTTGGTAGCGTGATTTCATTTTATTATTCATTTTTTTTTTGAGTGACGTATATTGCGCCTGACAAGGCTTTTTATTTTTTTAGTTTTTTATTCACCCCGATAATGCTATTGTTTTCTTGTTTATTGTTTCTATATTTATATATATATAATATATAAAACAAAAAGCTGATGATTCATTACTCAGTCCCATGCCTGTTTAATATTTTAACATCTTTTATACATGTGATATTTAAATATTTAATGATTTCATCTTGTCCTGTGTCCATAATGGAATCTTATCAAAAAAAATTTAAAATACAACTTTATAGCAAAGAAATGCGAATGAATTTTCTAGGAACGAGTCCAGCTAACTGGAATATAATTGTGCATACATGCTTCACACGACCACTAAAAATAAACTTAAGAGAAGTTAACTAATTTTGCTTTGTGAAAATTATTTAAAAGTGTTAAGCATTTTAGGTAAATGGGGATAGTGACACAGGAAAAATTGCGAAAAAGATAATAAAAAATTTGATAATAATATTATTTTTTTGGTAGATAGTGGGGCCGAAGCCCAAAAAAAAAAAATTAGCTCCAACGGGGCCACACAATCTGTATTAAGTCATTCAAAAGCAACAGGCGAGTAGCCATAGGGGCTACATCAAACCAGGAGACCTCAAAAGAAAGGAGGTCATGACTCAGATGAGCTAAACAATCAACAACACTGTTGGCTTCCCTAAAAACATGTTGTAGATGCACTATCCAATCCTTAGCTAACAACGAGCAAATGCGAGCTATGATGGAGAAAGCTGGGTGCAGATGATTATGGAAAGATTAGATTAGTTTAATAGCACATTGAGAATCGCAGTCAACTTGCACACGCGGGAACCCACCACGCCAAGTAGTAATTAGCACATGTAAGATACCCCAAAGCTCTGCCACAGTAGTGGAGGTCATACCCAGTTTCGCTGAGAAACCTGTAATGAAACTCCTTGACAAGTCTCTGACCAGACCCCCACAACCTACACTGCCAAAGTTAATCACAGACCCATCACAAGTCGCTACCACCTACCCTGGCGAAGGAAAATACCAGCAAACCAAGTGATCCTCAAAATTAGAAGAAATATTAGAAGAGGAGTAAATGTGGATCGGAAGGGAGTAATGCTTGAGCCTTAAACCAAAAGAAAACCAAAGATCACTGATGCTGGGAGAGGAGCTATTGAAGCTAAAGTCATTTTGAACATACCAGAGATAATGAAGAGCCAAACAAACACAATGGTCTCCATACCAACCAAAGTAATGACCTTGCTTCAAATTCTCCAAGAGCCATGTGTGAAGGGAGGCTTCGAAGAAACTGTGCCATAGAGAAGGGTGAAGCAACCTCTTCCAAAATCTCGAAATCACTTCACAATCTAGAAGAACATGAAGGATGGTTACCGGAATCGAGTCAGAACAATGAGGGCAAGAGTTATTCAATGATAGATGCCAGATCACACGGTTTACATTAGTTAACAAAGCTTCTTTAAAGACTAGCCAGAGGAAAGATTTAACTTGTTCCACTCCCTTTCTCTTTAAAATCAACTTGAAAATAGGGTCTCTGGTGTGCATAGAATCCTCACCCGTTAGAACAGAGTAAAATGATTTAATAAAGAAGGAACCATTATGGCTAGGAGCCCAAGCAACATAATCGTCACCTAGGATAGGGGACGGGGGATGGATTACTACCACCAGATTACAGATATTACCAAGCAAGAGAGTACAAATGTGAGCCCAATCCCAATTACCTTCATCCTCCACAAAATGGGAATCAAGAAGAGCAAGGTCTAACTCAGATAAAGAAGGGTATCCGGGAATCCAATGATCTTTCCACAATATGATGGTGTTCCCATTGCCCACTTGCCAAATAATGTTATCTTGGATATGCTGCCAATATTTCGTAATACCTTTCCATGCATTAGACTGGCTCATCTTCGGCTTCACCTTAGGAATTATACCATCCCCACACCTATATTTACCCTTCAAGACGTGAACCCAAAAAGAATCCTTCTTAGCAATGAGTCCCCAACCAAGTTTTGCCAAGAAATCTGTATTAGACATCTGAGCTTGATAGAGACCAAGTCCACGTTCGAGCTTCGGTTTACAGACAGAGTCTCAAGAGACTAGACTCATGCGTCGACTCCCCTCAACAAAGCCCCAAAGAAAAATTCGAGCAGTTTTATCAATGAAATCACATACCTGCATCAGGAGAAGAAAAGTATGCATAGTATATGAAGGGCTTGCTTCAATCATTGATTTATAAAGTGTCAATCTACCTGCCATAGAGAGGGGAGAAGCTTTCGAGCTCGACAAACGTTGGCATAGCTTATCAGTTAAGCTACTAAAGGAATGTTTGGTAACTCGTTTATAAAGAAGAAGAATGCCAAGATACCTCTCGAGATCATGAGAGAGAGAGAGAAGCCCATATTATTTGCAATCTCCTTAGCTTGATTATGATTCACATTTCGAGAAAAGAAAATTTTTGTTTTGTCCATACTCACCTTTTGCCCATAACTATTATAGAACATTTGCGAGCAATGTTTAATAATATCGACTTGATCTAGGGAAGCTTCTGTAAACAAGAATAAGTCGTCCGCAAAACAAAGATGTGAAATTTTAGGACCTTCTCTGCTAAGGTAGATGGGCTTCCACAAATCATCTTCCACTACTGCACAAATAAGTTGGGAAAGTCTCTCAATACAAATCACAAATAGATAAGGCAACAGTGGGTCTCCTTGAGGAATGCCACGAGAATGACGGAAGGCACCAGTGCGGTCACCATGCCACAAAATGTCCATAGAGGAAGACGAGATACACTGTCAAATAATCTCAACCATTCCATTTGTCGAGGCCCAATCTCTAAGAGAATCAATAATAAAGTGTCAATTCAGTCTATCATAAGCCTTCGCAAGATCAATTTTAATAGTAAGGAAGCCAGATTTACCCTTCTTACTTCTCATACTATATATTTGATAGTTGTGACTGAATGAACAATAAGATAGCCTTTGTATATAGGCTAGAAGTATACTCATAAAATACTAATATAATCCATTTAAATTAAACTAAATCAATCTGAGATAAAATAAGAAAATATATTAATCGTTAAGATAGGAATTTATCTTAACTGTTAATATAAGAAAATATCTTAACAAAAAGTAATTAGATTTTTATTATATTAAAAACACGTACACATATCTCTTTTAAATGATATTCCTCTTTTCTTTAATTATAAAGAATTATATGCTGACAATAGATAACAAGTAAAATATTTTTAAATAACTTAATTATTTATTTAAAAAATTATAAAAATAGAAAATATAATAAAAATAATGTGATAATTTTACAATAAATTAATTTAAAAACAATAACTTAAAATGAAAATTATTTTTGAAACTATACAAATTTTAAACCTCTTATTTGGGCATGACAATATTAGTTGGAAGGTGCATTGTAACGGCTGCAGCCTCATCTTTGTCATGTTCCTTGGCCATGGTATAATGGCGTAATTGGTCTCTTTCCTTGATGGTATTGGTGAAGGGGGAGCTGTCATGGTGTGGAGTGTGTTGTTTGCTTTAGTTGTATTTTCTTCTTCTTCTTCTTTTGTGTTTTGGAACTCTTATTTCTTGTATTGCCTTTTTTGGTTCCCCGATCTTTTCTGATTCGATTTCAATGTTTGCTTCATAAAAATAAAAAATAAAAAATCTCTCTTTTTAATGCAATATGAAACCTATATTACTCCAAAAAATATTTTTTCTTTAAACAACTTTATTTTTAAAGTGGAAAAATAAATGTTTATTTATTTTTAATTTAATAAATATATTATAAGTTTTTTTTCTTTCAAATAATTTAAAATTATTTGTTAACCTTTAAAACAAATTCAGATAAAATTAACCCACCTTTTCAACGCGTCAAAAGTATTGGGTTACGAGAGATTAGATTAAAATATTTTACATTTTTCGGTAAATTGAAGTATTTAACCTCTTTAACCAATTATATTATTCTCCTGAGATATGTACTTCAATTTTGTACCACAATCATTTCAATATATATATACCCTTTTGCTAATTTAACATTAATGTCGTTGGTTCTCCTAACCTTGTCATTATGCCATTTCCAATGCCTTATTCTTATTCTAAAGCCAATCATGATGACTAGCTGCATCTGCAGACACAAAACTATTTGGACAAGTATGACCACTAATTAATAGTGATTCGTTAATTTAAGCACTAACGTTTAATAAGCTCCATTGGATTCCCTCAACAACCTGATAGAATATTAAGTAAACGAAAAAGAGAAAAAAAAAAAAATTCAATCGTACTAACATTGAGCAATGGAGATATAGTATGTATGCACGTATACATGTATTTATTTTTTTTAAGATACATTTATTTTTAAGTTAGACATATTAATTTAGATGAATCAAACATGACTTCTTTAACCTACTCCTTAATATAATCTGCAGACACAAAACTATTTGGACAAGTATGACCACTAATTAATAGTGATTCGTTAATTTAAGCACTAACGTTTAATAAGCTCCATTGGATTCCCTCAACAACCTGATAGAATATTAAGTAAACGAAAAAGAGGGAAAAAAAATTTTTCAATCGTACTAACATTGAGCAATGGAGATATAGTATGTATGCACGTACACATGTATTTATTTTTTTTAAGATACATTTATTTTTAATTTAGACATATTATATGTCATTTAGATGAATCAAACATGACTTCTTTAACTTACTCCTTAACATAATACTAAAGGAGATATCACTTAAACTACTAGCTTTCAACATATATGTATGTATGTGTATGTATGTTAGCAATGTCATGCTTTATAAGTAAATGTGTGTGTATATAAAATAGGGTTTAGAGGTTGTGAAAGTTAGCAATGTCCACATTTTATTTTGGACATAAAATCCACTCACTTTTTTTTCAGTCAATTTAAAATTGTGTACAATTTTATAATTTTACTTCTCACATTAAATTGCTACTCTTAATCTTCTTTCACCTTATTAATACCCACCTTCCACTATTTATCTCCACAATATTATTCTATTTTCTTTTTTTTACGGAATGTTTTATTCCAGGAAATATATTTTTTTACTTGAATATTTTTTATTTCAAGAAATGCTTCATGAAATAATAAAAAATATTTAAAAAAATCCTACAAAAAAGCTTTTATATTGATTTAGTTGACTGATTAATCTTTCTTAATACAAGTGCTTAATTTCTTTTTTATATTTGCTGGAAACTGTTGCTCCAACAAGAAACGACTAAGAATAAGAATTAACTAATAATTATTTGAATATACGATTTTCGTCAATCATAATTAAAATACGAGATATTTATTTTTTATCAAAAATAATTTATTTTCTCTTAAATAAACTTGTAGAGAAAAGAGCGTAATCTTGTGGAGATAAATAGTGGAGGCTGGGTACTAATTAGGTGAGAAAAGATTAAGATCAATAATTTAATGTAAGAAAATTAAAATTACAAAATTATCTAAATCTATATGAGAATGGGGACCTACTAATCAACAATGAATAAATCATCAAATCAGTTTTTGAAGTTAGCAGTATTAATCAAATTTATTTTCATAGTTTTAAATCCATTAAATTCGCAAATTAGTTTATGTAGTTAATAAATGCCTATCAAGTTAATCATTTTATATGTCTATTCTAGAAGCTAATTTGATTAACTTTTGTTAACTATATGGATAAATTTGATTGATTTAAAATTATAAATTTGATTGATGCTACAAATTCTAGGAGTTGGTTTGATGTTTATTCAATTAATATTCTACAGCAGAGAAAAGCATAAGCACCACTATAATCGGGCCAGAAAACTACCTTTGAAATTAAATATTATGGAGTAATTGAATTCGATTATATTGTGGTGCAATTTCAATTTTTGATATTTAGCTGTATTATATTTATAGGTTTGTTTTGAATTCATGTAATTTCAAATTAGTGTGGGTTGAGGTACTTGAATTTGATTATATTTGAGGTATAATAATGTTTAGGATTTTTCATTTAAAAACGAATGAAAACTTAATATATTTAATTTGGCCTGCAAATTTTCACTAAACGACTATTATACCTCTCTTTCAGTTTCAATGATCTACGTGAATATTAGGAATGTGAATGGGTAGGGTTGGGTGGCGTTTTCGCTCAATCCTAATCCTACAATCAATCTATTAAATAAAAAAAAATCTACTCTATTCTACTTACGAGTTTTACAAATAAAAATTCCAATCTTACTCAAAGAAAAATATCCAAACTCTAATGCTATCCGTTACTTTTTAAAAAGTACTTTTATGTTTTCATAATATAATATTAGTGTCAACTATAAAAAATAATTATTTTAGTGCATAACAATAACATAATTTAGATTAACAACTACATAATTTATAAAAAAATAAAAAGATAATCATTTTAACATAACAAAATCATAAATTAAACCAAAATAGTATAATTTCTATTCATAACAACTAGAAAACATGGCATTGTAGTCTGTTTGATACATAAAGAAAAATTAAACTAAGACATATATAATAAACTTAACAATCATTTAACAACAACATAAGTTTGTCCAATATATATATATATATAATAACTTTAGTGAGATGAGTGATTATATATGAAAATAAGATGAATAAATTTTGACCATTTAACCTTACTTGATTTTATATATATATATATATATATATATATATATATATAGAGAGAGAGAGAGAGAGAGAGAGAGAGAGAGAGAGGTGCTGATAAAATTTGGGTGAATTCATTAAAATCCTAATCAATGCGTGAATATTGGATAATTTTGGGTGATTATCTGTGAGTAATTAATTACTCATAGAGAAACTGATTTTTACTCCATTTATCGAGCTGGGTTGCGATTAATAACCGTAGGCAGGGTACAATCTGCCATCTTTAGTGAATATTCTCAGAGTATAACTTGAACCATTTCTTGATTTGACAAATTAGATGCCAATTTTCTGCACTAATTGCTTAACATGCTAGCCACATTGTAAGCAAACTCAAGTATAATAAACAACAATTACAGAAAATGGGCTTCAATACCGTTGTGTTGATCAATGAATAAATTACAATATCAATAATAACGAAAGAAAATGTATCATCATAATTGAATTTTTTGTCATACATTATTAAATGAGACTCCATTCATAACATAAACAATAAAATATTAGTTATGAAAAATTATTCTTGACAATACATAACAAAAAATTTAATTGAAAAAATTCATTTCCCAATAGAAAGGGTGCTTCATCGTCTTCTTTTTTTCATCTTAATAAACTAAGAGTCTCATACCACTCTTATCTTACGCGGCTTCATAAACACTCTTTAGCCTCTCTCATGTGCGCACATAAGAGAAGGCGAAAGAGGATTATAAAGTTTTTTGAATGTAAAAATGTGAGTGACACAATGAACAAAGTATTTTAATAATAAATGACATCTAATTTTGATATTATTAAGATAAATCAGTGATACCTAAACAAATAGAAGGAGTGTCAGTATAATTTCTTTCCACGTGAGAAAATATTAGTGTAATTTAATTACTCTTATAATTTTGATCCCCGGTGTAGTTAATAATGAATTTTATCATGCATATGTTTATTTAATTTGATAAAATAAAGCAGACAACCTTGAATCTTAAATCAAATTAATATTTTACGATTATATACAACTTTCAAAAATAAGGAAATAATTTATGCCCAATAATAGTAATGTCGCGTTCAGGAAGTGTGAGATTAAACTATTTTGACTTCTAATCTAATCGAAGTATTTGAGATTTTGAGTGAGAAACAAAATAAAACATTTGTATTAATTAACAGTGAAGAAAATTGATTTCACTTAAGTAAAAGATATGCATAACTAATTAATATTAACTCAATAAGCTTCATGTGGGTGATTTATTTAGGGTGAATTCAGAGTCAATATTAAATGGCGCATATTATTATATATATATATATATATAAATATTAAATGGCTCATACAATAGAATACGTTATAACTTATAAATATATATATATCATATATGTCTCTATCAAAACCAAGAAATCAAAATAATATTCTTTCATTCCCAAGAAAGAAAAGATTAAAAAAATGCAGAAACAAACAGGTTTTGCTATTAGTTATGAACAAATCACATGTGATATGTCGCCTCAAACTCCAACGTTATATCCTCCAAAGTTCCATATCAAAATGAACCTTCAAGGAAATAACCCTTAGAAGAATATTTTAAGGAAATAACATCACGTTGGTCCATGAATAATTTATTAAAAGAATTAATTAAAAAATAATAATTCTAAACGGAATCCGGTGCTATAAATACCATATATTATATAGTTCAATGCCCACTCCACTAAGAGCATAGTTCTAAAGAGAAGCAACATTGTCACCTCATAGCAAAATTAACCAAAACAAGGCTTCCACCACCATGGATTCAGAGTTTGCATACTTAGAATATCTTCAACAATTTCTTCTTGACAATGATTCAACCATTCTTGTGAATAACTCTGAATCATATCAAGCTGTTACAAACCCTAGTTGTGATAGTAATTCGGATACAACTTCTCAAGGTGAGAGCTCTATCGCCGCGGCAGCGCGTGAGGCCCCGGCGCCTCCCACATGGAAGCGTTATAGGGGCGTGAGGCGTAGGCCTTGGGGAAAGTTCGCGGCAGAGATCAGGGATCCGAAGAAGAACGGAGCTAGGGTTTGGCTTGGAACTTATGAGACTGAAGAGGAAGCGGCGGTAGCTTATGACAAAGCTGCTTTCAAGATGCGCGGCCGAAAA
Source organism: Nissolia schottii (assembly GCA_003254905.1). Classification (NCBI taxonomy): domain Eukaryota; kingdom Viridiplantae; phylum Streptophyta; class Magnoliopsida; order Fabales; family Fabaceae; genus Nissolia; species Nissolia schottii. The sequence continues at coordinate 324,746 of QANU01055523.1, forward strand.
GCCAAGTTAAATTTTCCTCACCTTATTGGCTCAGATGAGCAACCTGAGCCAATAAAGGTGGGGGTGGGTAAGAAGCGGAGCTTACCTGAGCCTTCTCCTCCGTTGTCACCTTCATCGAATGATGGTTCAACCTCAGAAGGGTCAAAGAGGAGAAGGAACCTAGCAGATCTACTGAACAAGTTGGCCAAGAATAGAGGCCAAGCTATGATGGTTAAAATTGAACCAGAGGCAAATGTTGTTGATCAATGGTTGAACATTGATGACTTAAATGTGATTATGGTTTAATTCGGTGCTCATAGCATTAAACCAAGAGAAAAATGATGCAGTGCACGAGATCTTCACCTGATACCTTTTTACCTTTGCAGAGTTTGCTTTCAAAGTTTTTATTTTCTTTCTTTTCCTTGCTTGTACAGTTTCAAATTAAGACTGGAATGATTTTTGCATACCACTTATGAAATTCAAGTGGTGATTTATGTCAATAATGTAGATGAAATAGCTTAAACATCAATAAAAAATGGCATTGCTTTAATATATATTAGAAATTCCTTCATTTCTTTTGTTATAATATTTACTATAGATTCTTTTATTATTATTTTTTTCTAAAATTATGAATTAGCTAGACATTTAGATAACTTTCGAAAGGGTCTTGGGTTCAAGACCTGAAAATGAAAAAAATCTGTGTTAAGAGAAACAGTCATAATACCCTGAGTTTGGACTAGTCAGTCTCATTAGTAGTGGAACCTAAATATCAATGTAAGTGATGTATGCAACAAAAGATAAAAAAGATAGCTAAAGCTTAATTGGTTGAAATTCTTGTAAAAAGTCTGTCTTTTATAAGGTTCAAAGTAAAGTTATCCCATGTTGGGTGGTTTATCTCGGTGGCTGCGTATATTGGTGTATTTGCTTCCTTATATTGGCGTTAGGCCTTCAATCAATGGAAAAAAAAGTTCATTATCATAAATGAAAAAAAATTCTTTTAAGTAGAAGCTAAATTAATTATCTGCGCAAGTTATCTTTGTTTATAGAGAAATTTTATATGAATTTAAATTTTGGCATAGGCTAAATCAATATTATTAATTCTTATATAAATGTCATATTCATTGAATCGTCAGTACTTGATGTAATGTATGAATACTCTACAATAGTATGATGTAATAAAGAATTGTCAGCCATTAATTGTTTGCATTCTACGCACCAATTATTCGTTTGGACTTGGGAGCCTTCTCACCGTTAATCGAATTGTTTGCATTCAATGATTGTGGAAGAGCGTTTAATTGAATAATAATTAACACAATTTTTATTCTTTTCAACTACAAGAAAGTTTATAAGTTTTGTTTTTTGGGGGG
>QANU01055523.1:336525-393365 GCA_003254905.1 Nissolia schottii
AATATTTATTTGTAGAATTTGGTTGTATAAATACTAATTCATAATGTATTTGGGAGAACTAGAACAAAGCTTATGTATTTCAAAAGCTTATGTATTTGGGAGAAGTAGAACAAAGCTAAAGCTTATGTATTTCAAAAGCTCTAGTCCCACATTGATTAGCTCACAAACCTTTTAAGTGTTTATATACCTTTAGTAGTTGTTGTATTGGTAAAAAGAGTTGAGAAGGGAGTTGGGCTCGCCCGCATGAAGCCATGCCGTTTGGGCCCTTCGAAGCTCAAAACGATGGATTCCCCCCCCTCGCGCACACGATAAAGAGCGGTCCGGCTTTTTTGCAAATTTATTTTTTCTATTTTCGCAGCTTATCTACAAAGCCATGTTTTGGGCTGGGGAGGGAGAGCTACGGTGCCGGTGGAGTTGGAACAGTTAAATTCGCCAAACGCATTGGCAATTTTAGTTCAGACGGTTTGTTCTAGATTCGCCAACCGTGTTGGCGAATTCAGTGTTACGAAATTGAACTGAATTCGCCAACCTTGTTGGCGAATCTGACGTAGACGTCCACGCGTCTCGCTTACAAGTGCTAATGACCTTGTGTCTCCATTAAGGTCACATTCCAAAATTCTACCTCCTCGACTCCCATTCATTGAAGAGATCACACATGCATGGTGCGTTAGTTATACCAAAATTCGGTATAGTTAACTCATGTAATGCCTTCCTTTGTGTGTGTACTAGCCCATTCAACCACCCCATCTATGTGTGCAATCCTATAACTGGAGAATACATATATAATGCTTCCAAAACCCTGAGACAGAAAATTTCATTATGAATCTACAAGATAATATTGTTGGAGAATTATTCGTGACGGCTTTCGTTATGTCTAGTTTCGGCTTTACTCTAAAAACCAACCAATACAAAGTAATGAGGGTATTGGTTCTGGATACTGGGAATGTAGGACGTTTAATTGCTCAATTAGTACTCATTCTTGGTGAACAATTCATGGAGAACTATTGTCTCATTAAATAAATGGGATGACATTGGGTTAAGTTTGTCACATATGCAAACCTTAAACCTAAGTGAAGCACCATACAGGCCTTCACTTTGTGTGTTACCTCACCTTGTAATGAATTTTCCCGCAAAGTGATGTAGGTTATTTGAACATGTTTATTTTGATTAATTGGTTTATATTTTCCTGTTTCATTTAGTAATATTTATAAGCATACTCTTTTTTTTTTTACTAATATTTATATTTCGGATTAAATTTGTATTATATGATTTGACGTGGGTGTGTTAATTTGTTTAAATTTTTATAAACCTTTTACAATGTAGTTTATGAAAAAGTACTAAAATAAATTCTTTGACCAGGCTTACCTTTTTTTTAAATAAATAAAAACTTATCTAATTATTATATTTATTTTTTCATGTTTTTTAACTAAAATTGAAAATACTTTTAAAAAAAATTAAACTTCAACAAACAAGGGCAAAATAAGGGTGTTTAATGCAACTTGGATTGGTTGTCTGTACCAGATAGTATATTAAATAGAGTTTGAATTTTCAAAATTGGATACATTTTGAGTTGAATTCAAGTCATAATTTGGGTTATTTCTACATGATTCAAAGTCAAAATTATTTAAATTTATTATTTTTAAAATTTGTAATGAACTATAGTATTTTTAGTATTTAATTAATATATTTTAGATATGATGCTATTATTTTTGAGTTAATATAATTTATTTAAAAAATATATTATAAATTTTTCTTGAGTTATTTTATTGCATAATATGATATCTATTATTTTTTTAATATTATATAAATATTTAATTTAATCATATGATGAGATAATAATTAGGTAACGCTATAAGTGTTAGATAAGAATAAAATTTAGGACGAATATTTTTATTTTATGCCACAAGTTCTATGAAGTCCTCCAAATAAATATTTTCTCATCAGCATATTTGGATTTATTTTTTTGGTAATGTGAAGCAAATGGAATAAAATATTTTGATAATTTATTTCATTTGCGAATAACTTTTGTGGTAATTTATAGAGTAAAAATTGGTTTAATTTTGACTTCCTTTTGATGGTAATAATGTTTAAATAAATCCTCTCAATTATTTTATTAATTTATGCTTATAAATTTAATTATTAGCATGATATTAGAAATTAATTTCTTACTAAATTTATTCTTGACTTCCGTTGAATAAAAAATAATAATTCTTAAAAATATTTTAAACTATAAAAAAATGCATTGGGTAAAAATAATCCCCTTTAGTTACATTTAGTTTTGTCCATTTTACCTTTTTTTTCTTTTTTTTAATGAATTTATCTATTATTTAATTTTTAAAAAAATTTATTACTAACCTCTTTATAATCGATAAAGAATTGCTACTAAGAAAATATTTGCAGATACGAAGTACCAGCATCCCCACTAGTATTTAGAAAATGTATTAAAAGAAAATATTTATATTTAATGAAAAAATTAAAGTTTCACGCGATGAATTTATCGCTTTTGAATTATTAAAATAATAACAGCAGCGACTAACTACATTCGATGAATTTTTCTAATGAATTAAAGATTTACTTAGATTTATTTTATTGATTTAATTTTCATATACTTAAAGTGCAAACATTTTTACAACCTCACCAATAATTTATTGTCGCATCTCTAAGAAGTGTTTGTCTTTTACAAAAATATTACACTTACTAAAGAGTAAAGATCACACATACGGTAATATAGCTGACATTGATGTTAAAAACTTTAACAGCATTGTATCAAAGTTAAAACGATGAAGACACAAGTTTAGGGTTCAAATGTTCAACTGGTTCAACCAAAATTAAATAAAAATATATATTTTACTATTTATATGTATATATATAAGATTAATTATGTGTTATATAATAAATAAATAATATTTTTTATATTATATTTGTACATTATTAGTGTTGCAAGAGTATGTTTTTCAACAAAATATATAACTATTACATCAAAATCAATAAATAAAATGTATTATTTTAATTTTTTTTAAATTACAATTTCTTTTTAAAAAGAACCGGTCTGGATTGCCTGTTTTGACCAATTCTCAAGACATGCGATTTTTGGAAGCAAACTGAATCAGATAGGGATTTGGTTCCTCGCTCAACCGGTTGAACTGGCTAGTTCAGTTTTCAAAACCATGGTTAAAACACTTATTCTTAAGATGAATGCTATTGTTGGTCTCATTGGTCTCAACATTTTAGCGATGCTCACATTAGTCTCTTAACCAAAAACTATCCAATTGATCCCTAAGGCCCCCAATTGGCCCTAGACATTTCAAACGTTACCCTCGTTAGTTTCTAAACATTTTAGATAGAAGAATTAACGATGATACTGTTTAAAATGTTCAAAGTCCCTGGACCGACTTGACTTAGGGTGAGTTTGGTAAAGCTTTTTGGAAATGTACTATTTCTCTTAAAAAGCATAAACCAAGTTTTGATATTTGATAAATAGAAAAGTTAAGAGTCTTTACTCATTATTTTTGAGAATGGTGCTCTTATTGAGAACTCTTAAAAATAACTTTTAAAAATTTACTTTTGCTCTCTAAAATTAAAAAGATTTATAAATTTTTCAATTTTAATAGAAAATAAATTTTACTCATTCATTAATCATTAACAAGGAGAGTTTTATAACAAATAAAAATAAAATACTTATTTTAATTATTTATGTATTTTATAGTCATTTTATAATTTAAGAGCAGTTGTATGAAACACTATACTTGTGACTTCAACTTATTGAAAGTTATTTTTATCTTATTTGATTAAACATTGTTACTTTAACTTTTCAAAAGTAGCTTTTTGAAAGTTTAGAGAACTTAACAATTTTTTGAGAGTCACAACATTACCAAACCAAGTTTTAGAAAGCAAATTGGTCTATAAACTTTTTATTAGATCATTAGATTTAAGATCACCAATACACCTTATCATAAATGGTTAAAAACGAAATGAAACATTGATAAATCTTATATTGTTTGTGCACCCTAAAAATTTCCTCAACTTCTCTCTTCCACAACATCCCTCTCTTTCATGCAACCATCACCCTCTCCAACCACTTCTATCATCACCAGTATTGCCGCCTTCAGCTCCCTCTAACCCACCACCACCCTTCTAGAAAGCCAAACACCATGACAGATACCATCACCATCGTATTCAAACTAAGAATTATATATATATATATATATAAAAGCATAAATAGAAATCAACCATCCAAGTCCCGAACAAACCCAACCATGAAACCATTGTCCTCCTCCATGAGCTACTACAATCAACCATCGTGAAACCGCCCACAATAAATCGCGTATCAAGATTCAAAACCCAGGTCTTATTTCGTTAGGTTCAAAACTTGAAATTAGATTTGGGTGAGATTGAGTTTACAAAATCGAAGTTTCAGAGCTTCCTTTTTAGGCTGTAAATGGAAAAAAAAAATGAAAATGAAAAAAAGAAGAAGGAAATTTTGCCATGGCTACAGATAAACAAAATTGAAAGTTCTAGTGCTTATTTCATCCAATTCGTTTGGTGTCACTATCCTAGCAAAGATTTGACGTTTTCATAGTTATAGATTGCAAATTAGGACTTTTGGTTTGAATGTTTTTGTTTTTTCTTTTTTGCATCTAGACTCAACGATTGTTTATCTCTTTGTTGCTTTTGGTAAGAATAAGAAAAAGGAGATGGTGTGGGAAGGGTGGCACCGACACTGAGATGGAGGCTGAACGGAGGCAGTAAAGAAGTCGACCGGAGAAGATGGGTGGGCAGCAGAAATGGTGGTGATGGAAGTGATCAGAGAGGGTGGTGGTTGCCAGAAGGAGGAGGAGGGCGTGGAAGAAGAAGGGTGTGGAAGAGAGAAGTTTAAGAAACTTCTAGAATGTACAAGTAATATAAGGTTTATTAGTGTTTCGTTTCATTTTTAACCATTTATGATAAGGTACCCTGGTGGTCTTAAATCTAAAAGTTTAAATTCAGTGGGTGAATTGTTCGGCCAAACTTAGGTGGTGAACCTTAAAACTAGCTTTTTATTAATGTCCACATTAATCTCTCAAAAAAAATCCTCAATTGAACTTTAAACATTTCAAACGGTACCATTGTCCGTCATTTTATCTACCATGTTGAGGGACTAATGAGGGTAATGTTTGAAATATTTAAAGATCAATCGGTACTATTTTTAGGGATCAATATAAACACTAATAAAAAACTCAAGGACCAATTAAGACATCCACCTCGATGAAAATAAAGGAGTCACTTTGTCACTTTCCATAATTTTTTTAGGCTAATTGTACAAAGTTATTTTATAATATTAGAGTATACAAATTGATCTCATTATATAATTTTAAAAAATAATTACCATAAGTTTAAAATAATTTTCACTTTTTAAGTGTATAAATGATTTCTTTTGTCCTTTTTACGGTGCATTAGGACAATTTTTTTTTACGTAAATTTTGTTACTAAACTTTTTTAAAAGTTTTATTTTATATTTATAAAGTCATACATATAAATAACTTCAAAAAAAAAAAGTAAAGATAAGATAAGTTGAACTCTTCTAAATAAAAAATTTATATTTATCTCTCGTAAATGAATAAATTGACCCAATAAGTCCTTCAAAGCTTAAATTTTAGATAAATTGATCTTGCTAATTTAATCTTTTGGAAAAATTAATCTTTCACGATTTAACTTTTGAATAAATTGTTCTTTCACACACAAATAACATTTAGGTGACTAACACCCCCAAGTGACTTATTTGTCTAATTTTTTTTATTTATGAGAGATCGATATAAATTTTTTACTTGTGACGGATCAACTGTCCAATTATTAAATTGGGAGTTTTAACATGTTTTCTTCTAGCGCTTTATATCCAAACTTAGTTTGTCTTTTTCAGAGAGTACTTCTCGGCTCGTTAAGTTAATCCAAACTCACCATTTGTTGTGAGCTTATGAGTTTATAGTCCACAGAACCTGCAAGTAACTGATCCTTTTTTCAAATCTTTTTTCTTTTCTTTTTAATTTCTGTTGGATTATGTTACCGATTCTCTTCCTTACGTAGTTTTTAGATAGTTATGTGTTTAAAAGGTTTGGAAGTGTTTTTGTCCTATTTTGTGTTCGATCAAATGTCTGAGAGGGAACGAATGCTTTTGTCAAAATTAAACACCATAAGGGCTTGTTTCATATGGTTGGATGCTGCTTTTTTGGGGTTGAAGCTCATGTTCCTTGTGCTATTTTGAAAATTTTCGATTTATTGTCAATTTAGAATGTGATGATTTTGAGTTCACGGCACGCAGTGTTTTCCCGGAACATGCAATAATTTCTCGCACTGTTATTGGCATTGTTAGTTTGATTTGATGTTGTTTTGTGCAATGCGCATAAAGCGCCAGCATGGATGAAATCAATTGTCTTTGAAAATTCCATCATATACTGATTCTTGATGCCGAAAATTCTGTGCAGATCTATAAATGGATCGCTGGAGTGGAGTTTTGAGAGTTCCATTGCATTCCAATAGCAGGACATACCATAGAGTCGGTGCTTCTCTCTGCCTTTCTCCGGAAACCAGAACTCTGAGTGTAAGTCCCTTGAAGTTGATCCCAAAAGTGGATCAATTTCCTTACTATAACTGCCAAAGTCTTGTAGTTCTATGTTTTAGCTTTTGATATTTACCTTGGATTTTCTTCTTTACAAAGTTAGAAAGTTGTAGCTATGAACTCACTGTAAGTTGTTTGAATTTCTTATATCTGTAAACCATTGTTATCTTTTCTTGGTAATGGACTCATTGAAAAAGTGATAACATATTGTAGTTTAATCAATGGTGTAACGTTCTTTCATAGTTTAGCTAACTGTGGTTGAATTTGGTGAACTGAGAGGTTTATATATGAAGTTTTCCACTCAATGGAAAATGAGAAATAAAACGATTTGATGTTGTTGCACCTTCAAATTCAAAAGTCATTCTTTCATTTTCTTGAATGAGGATGTTTCTAACATGTAAACCTATGTGGTCCTTTTGCGCGACCATGCATTATTTACTATAAAAGTCTTCTGGTTTGAAACAGGTCCCTCAAGCAAATGCTATCTTTTTCTGTGGTGATCGAGTTCAAGGCACTGGTAACCCAGTGATTGAGAGGCTATCAGATTTACAGAAGCTATCTGAAATTGCGGTGTCCAAATTTGGTTCTTTGATCAATGCTTGGGTTATTGAAGCGTCTGTTTTCAATGGACCTTCCGCTGTCTATAAGGACTTCGTACCATCTGTGAATCAATATGGAGAACCTCGGTCATACCATCCAATAGGCTTCCCAGCGTCCACATCAACCGTCTCACTGTTATCTAATTGCCTTGAAGAAGTAAGCTCTTTTCTTTCCCTTCTTATCTTTACCTTTATATAAAGGTTTTGGAGCGTTTCAACTGCTTTTGGTCACATTTCCATTTTTCCAAACATACCCTTCCATAAATTATTTCTCACTCTCTCATCTTCTGTTGCCTAACTGTCTTTTTGTTTCCCACTAAACCCTTTTGTTCGTGTTTGCACAACTACTATCCCTTGTTATTAACCTGTTAAAGTTCCCTGATAAATCATGTTCAAAACCAGTAACCATCCGAAAAGTGAAAAAACAAAATTCTTGTCATTTTTTTTACAATTTCATCTTATATTCCGATCTTTATTTATATTTAAAGATAAAAATGTGGCTTGACAGGCACTCATGCTATAAATTCCTTCCCATTTTGTTGGCTAATGGCTATAGCAACTGTACTTCTGGCAGTTATCAGTTCAAACTTCCTCATGCTATTGTGGCTCATAATGCTTATTTCGAAGATCAAAGCAGAGTGGTATATCTGTATTGGTGGTGTAAAATCTAAATCATGATTGATGTCTGTGTAATATGGCTTTAATTGGTGTGTTTGGATAATGATAATCTATGCTATGCCATACACCTTAAGGCAACTTTCTCGCATTTTCTTCAATTGAGTCATGGAGTCTTTTACAACAACCCCCCTGCCCCAAACCTTTCTGAATTGCATTGCATCACTTTTTATTATTCGCTACATTTTAATGGATTCACAATTGTATAATTTGTATTACATGCATATTATAAGCAGGTTATAGCTGCTTAGCTTCTCTAAATTAATGGTCCTAAATAGTATAAGCAATTCCAGTTGGCATGCATTTGCAACTTGTAACTACTGCTTGCGCTTGATGCTTTTCATATTTTAAATTGCTCTGTAATGCAGGTAAAAAAAGTTATTTCAGCAAGGCAATCAGATGCACAATCTGGTTGCACTCCTTTCTCCTCTTTCTATCAACCTAAGACATTCATCCTTGGATTTAGCAAAGGTGGAACCGTACTTAACCAGATAGTCACTGAACTCGGCTTCTCAGATATTTCGTCTGATGCAAATTCGCCCTACACGGGACAACCTATAGACACAAAGTTCAGCGGGTCTGAGGAGATTTGTATAGTACCTAAAACAAAAGAAAGCTTACTGACCAGCATCACTGAGATTCATTATGTTGATGTTGGTTTGAACTCGACTGGTGCATACTTGACTAACCGTGATGTATTTGAGAGAATTTCCAGAAGGCTCACGGAAGGAGCTCCTCAACTCCGTTTCGTCCTTCATGGAACTCCCAGACAATGGAGCGACAGACAGCGAGACTGGATTCGGAATGAGAAGGACGAGATGCTCCAAATGCTCAAATCGGAAGCCGATGAGAGTGGGGGGAAATTGAAAGTGTGTGAAAGGTATTATTTTGCTGATAAGCCTCCAGATTTGCAGATGCACTTTGAAATAATTGAAAGTTTAGATGTGAGTTGATGCTTCGTACTTGATTGGTCCAAATAGAAAAAAAAAAACTGTCTTAATTATCAGAATAATTCTAACAATGTAGTGTTCTGTTGGAATGTTCAAAAAGGAAAAGTGAATGCAACTATAATATTTCTCTTGTCCAAGCTAGAAGCTGATTTACGTCTCAAATCTCACTAGATTTGTCACATGTAACATAAACGTATATTTGTAAATTTGGGTGTAAGAAGAGACTGATGTATCTTAGTGTATACTACCAACCAAAATATCATCATGTAAGTTATGTTGTGATGAATAACACTTAGCATTGAATTAGACTTGGGGTATGACGGATCACTATCTAGCTCAGCATAAAAATCACTATCTTGTTTATGTATTAAATGAAACATCCCCATTTTTCGACCTAACCTAATTATCTCGTATTATGAGTAATTAATTTTAGATTTTAGGATTTGTCTTTCCAAATAGAAGACAATAAGATTTGTTTTCATAAAATAAAAAAGGGTAAAGCGATCATTTTTCTCTTAAGAGGCAAAATGATTGTTTTACTATATAAGGACAAATAGTAAGTCGTGGGTAGTTGGTGGAAAATATAGTTTAATAAATTAGTCGTCTTTAGTTTATTTATTCATTGTTCTTTGTGATACGATTTAGTTCAGTTCTAAATTCAATTTCCAATCTAAATCAAACCTAACAAACTAATATAGATCCTTTTGGTACAAAAAAATGTTACATGTACACTTAATTTTATACACTCATACATACACCATTAATAATGCACAAACTTTATTCTTATGAGTGCACAAACATTACAAATTTATAAATGATATTCTCAATTATACTTAATTAAGTGCACAAATATTACAAACATTAAAATACAAACTTTATGTATATAAGTATAGGGTGTCTGTATGGTGTATATTTCTTAGTCTACGTGTAGCAAGACTCTTTTGGTACTAATTGTCCATCCCTATACGTACAACCATGCCAAAATCTTTGGCTCTTAATGAGAAGAAAGTTCTTTTAGTTAAGTTGTAAAAGAAAAATTGAGTTTGAAAATTTAGTAGAAACCAAAAAACAAAAAAAATTCACTTAGCAATGTGCTCTTTGTGAGCGTGAGTTTATCAAGCCAAATATGTTAACGAGGTTTGGTATAAGGTAATTTATCTAGATTATTGGTAATATAATTTTTATAATTATAAAAAGTTTATATTATCATTTAATCATGTGTTATATTAGTAAAGTTAATTTCATTTTTAAGAATGTGATAATTAACTATTTTTATTGATGTGAGATAATGATATAAAAATACGCAAAAATTATTCTATTAATTTAGAGAATTTTTTTAGTGGGTTTTAGTATTAAAATATATTTATCAAGAATATAATAATATTAATTGAATTGTTAATTATATATATAGATATTAGTTTAATCAAAAACACTAGTATATGACATCCATTGATTCCATCTAATCTTGCTCGAGATGATCGCTTGGTTTTTTTTTTTAATCTTTTATTTATTTATAAAACTCAAACTCAAAAATTCACTTAAGAAGAATAAATACTAAATCACTTGAACCAACCAGTAACTAGTGATGAGTGAGTATTTATTATAGAGAGAAGCAATTAATGTGTATGGAATTATAAAATTACCTTAAATTTGTAAAAAGTTTAATTTTTGTACATATTTATCAAGAATATAATAATATTACTTTATTTGTTAATTATCTTTATATATATATATATGATATGCAGGAGAAAATTAAAAAAAAAGAAAAAAAATGTAATTAGAGAGAAACAGTTAATATTAATTAGAAACATAATTAATGCAAATAAAGTAAAGTTATGATTACCTAAATTTATAATGAATTTAAATTTTATGCGCTATTTATGTAAAATAGTTTTACAATAGCATCTAATTAGACAAGAAAAATTTCTTAAGGTAATAAAAAATAAGAATGAACCATTTTTATTGGTGTATGGATATTTTTTAATAAAAAAATAGTTAATATAGAGATAATAAAAGAAAATAATATAATTTAACAAAAATTAAATAAAAATATCAAAATAAATTATAACTCAACACATTTTTACTTTTACTTCACAATGAAAATCCGAATACTAGCAACGCCGCGTTCTCTTTGTTGGCTCTGACGCTGTTTCTCTCTTCACTCTCCTCTCTCCTCTCTCCTCTCTCTCATCTTCTGAGTTCTGAGCCCTTCTAATGGCTTCTACTAAGGTGGGTTTGCTTCGATTTCTATGCAATTTTCCATTATCCACCTTATTCACACTATTTTTTTTTCCTGTTTGTTCATCCTGGATTATATAGTTTTGATCTTTTTCTGTTTTTTTATATCTGGGTCTGTGTGACTTTACTCTCAGGATGATAATCGAGGTTCCTTCGGATCAAAGAGGTTTCGAAACGATGGTGAGTATAATTTTCACCTTTCTATGCAGTGTTTTCCTGCTGCGAGTAGCCCCTCTTTGAAATCATGTTTTTGTTATCTGGAATGATCTTCTTGTTTTTTATTATTTAAGCAGGAATTTGAGCTAGCCCTTTTTGATTCCTGGGCCCTGTGTGTGAAAATTGTTGTGAAAATTGTTTCAATTTACATAGTGGATGTGGTTTGGTTTGGCACACACAATGTGTGTAGGATTAAAGTAGAGCCTTTTTGCTGTCTGCAAAAGTGTACTTGTGCTTTAGACTTTAGAGCTTTTTTCTGGTCTTGGGTAGTGGGTTTAGTCTTCAAATCCCAAAGACAACTTCTCTACTTATGGAGATAAGACTTTTGTTGTGGTGGCTTAAAATCAATTCTGAAACCTAGAAGTGATAAATTTCCACTTCTGCTGGGGTTCAGAATTAATTCCAGGCATGTCCTACCTGAAAACTAAACATGAATGTGCGTACCTCTACCATCTTAGACCCTATCAGGTGGGAACCTCGTGCACTTGACTGTCCTTTTATGTGGATAAACAGTGGGTGATAGGAGGCTGGTGTCTTAGAAAGTGAGTGTGCTTCTCTAAATTTTGCTTGTCGAACATGGAAGCAAGGTTTTTGTAGTAATGGGGGAAAATCTTATACTCAGTTTTATTGTTTATGAGGCCGTTCTTTATGTTTGGAAATGAAAATGGTTTTTGCAAAGGAAATTTTCTTGACAGGAGAGGTTGAAGACGGGGAAAACATTTTCACTTGAAGGGTTTTATGGTGTGCTGTTTGATAGGCAAATTTTTTATGTAGAGATCAAGGGTCACCATAGTTATTACAAATTACGATTCTATATTTCGCTTGAAGTTCTTTAATTGTTATTTTTTTCCTGAAGTATAAGATGATCATTATGCTCACCATGAATATGTACTAAGTACCAACGGCAACTATTCTCTGATTGTCCTTCTAAGTGGTTGTTTGTTTCTCATGTTTACAGCTCCACGAAAAGAGGGAGACTGGACCTGCCATAATTGTGGGAACTTAAACTTCTCATTTAGAACTGTTTGCAACCGAGGACATTGTGGTGCTCCAAGACCATCCATAATTCCAGTAAGTGCTTGTTTATTTTAGATTATAGTGTGAAGTTTTTCCTTTTGGAGAATGGCCAATTGTATTTGAAAGGAATCCAATGTGAAAAAAATCCTGTGTTCTGCAGCCTGCGCCAGTTACAAGCCCATATAGAAACACTCCTCCCTTCTTCTATGGAGGTGTTGGGACTCCGCCACCATATGGAATGCAAGGCAGGTTCGGATCCCCAATGCCACATTCTGGGGTACCATATGAATATGGTCTGTACCATAGGCCTCGTGTACCATATAGTCCGGTACCCTCATTGCCGCCTGGAAGCTTTGCAGGTACACACTCAGTAACTGTAAATTTTTTTGACTGTGGAGCATCTAGATGAAATCGAAGTTGATGATATGAAGTACTGATAAAGTTTTCATTGAATCAGGAATTCCTTATGGCCCAAGGCCTAGAATCAATGGCTATGGATATGGCTTTCAAAGTCCTCAATGGGCTGAAGGATTAATAACTGATAACTTTGCATCTCGGAAACGCAGAGGAGGTAGTTTCATAATCTTTTTACACTTCCATCATATTAAAATTCGACCCTATACATTGTGATACTTATCTTCATTTTTCCACACTGAACTATTTGTCATATCTAGACATGCTTTATTGTGTTTTTTGTATTAGCTTATTTTGTACTCAAAGTAGCTTATAATCAAAAACTTGCTGTGAAACTTCTGATTGGGAAGCAATTTTTCCCTAAAATTTAATGATTAATCTAAGCCAAAGATGCACTTAATCTTCTATTATTTTGGTTTCGAATAATGACTAACGTATTTCTTGTTTCCTGTCTCTTGTATCATTTTATCTCAACAATTTGCGTGCTCGTTGATCAGTGTACCTTTGCTCTGAATAGTTTTATAGTTAACTCAGCTTAGTAACTATAACCTAGCTAGTGCAAAGTATACCTACAAATAAGTGCCTGCTTGTTGAAGATCAGGTCAAGAGCCAAGTTGCAAATCTTGTTCTGTAAAACAAGAGCAAATTTTGATGCAAATGCTCACCTATTCGCATGTTACTTAAAGAAAAAAGGGTGAAAATGGAACCAAATCTGAAATATGAATAAAACTTTCCTGTTTTCCCAGCTACAGCATGTATTTACTATACCTGATTTTCGGTTTTGAGTTGACCTTATGGCCCATATTGGACTTGCATGATTTTGAGGGCTCAAGTGTCTATTATGAAAATCACTTCTGTCCCCTCTGACAGGATTGCGCTACAGAGGAACAAAGTTGTTCTATTTTGTATTTACAATTTTATATGGAGCAATGCAGTAACATGGCACCTTAATCCCTCTTCCTGCATTATCGAAAGAGGAAAGGAAAAGAAAATATACATACTAATCTCTTTTAACATTGCTTATGCAGGGCCAGATGGTTTATCTGAAGGGGACTGGGTCTGTCCGAAATGCGACAATGTTAACTTTGCCTTCAGAGTCACTTGCAACATGAAACACTGTGGAGCTCCCAGACCTGTAAGTGCTTTCATCTGTTTTGCGACGCTCTAATGACACCTTAGTTACACGAACGATGAATGAACAATGCACGTGTAAGAGATGGCCCTCACTCTTAGGAGTGAGCTTAGTTCTCTTAGTGTTGAATTAATCCTATTAGCTTCAAATACAAAAGCCCTAAAATGCTAAATTGATGCAAACTGATGCTGAAAAATGATTTCTGATACCGATGCTTACTTTCTTGTTTTGTGTCAAATGATAATCCCTTCCTGCAACTGCAAGCCTAAGCTTGTAACCGAAGGCTCCGAGAAAGGATTTTATCTCTAGCACAACCAGCCTGCTAAAGTAGTTTGGCCTGAAGTAAAACCTCATCAGTATCTTGTTCTGGACTCCTAGGGTGTGTGTGTGTGTTTCGTTTTGAAAGGGAAGGAGAGGAGGTGAAAGGCTTTTGGGGGGCTTAATGTATGTTAAAACCATGATTAAAACTTTCCTTTCCTTTCCTCTCCTCTCTCTCCATAACAAAACTTGCAAACACACCCTTAAAGTTAAATTTAGTATGGGGATGGAGATGGTTCATATCAAATTCTCTAAGCTATGAATAAGAAGCTCTGATACCATGTTTATGTTTATTTAAATGACTGTTTCTAAATGCTTAAGCTATTAATAGCGTGTTTGAATTTCTGGTGTGGTGGCTCAAAATTAATTTTGGAACCGTTGAAGTGAGAAATTTTCATTTCTGTTGGGGCTTAGAATTGATTCTAGGTGTATCCCACCTGAAAACCAAACATGCACTAAATGGGAGGTTCAAAATGGTTTTTCTCTATAACAATTGGAAAGAAGCATCTTTGCTTTGATTTTATTATGGTACGGTGTACATTGGGTTTAGGGGTGGGGGTTAAGAGTATGTTTGCTTTCCTTTTGTTCCATATAAGATGTAATAACAACAGCTAAGTCTCGTACCATTAGGTGTTGTAGGCTACATAGATCAGATGAAGCCACGGGGTTTTGTCATTACTCATGTTAAGATTCAAACCAATAAATTCTATATATCCTCAATTAGTTTCACCTGTGGCTGTGGTTTTTCTAGAGCTCCTTCTACCTTCATCTATATGTAAGATGTAGCAATATATGCTAATTTTTGCTCTACCCTTTGTTAGCAGGGTCCAAGCCGACCGAACGCGGGTGCTCCTGAAGGCAGTTGGACTTGTAAAAAGTGTGGTAACCTCAACTATCCCTTTCGGAACGTATGCAACCGAAAAGACTGCGGAAGTGAGAAAACAGCCTCTGCCATGTAATGTCATAGTTATTTTATGTATATAGAGGCTTTTTTTACTCCATCGTTCTCCTTTTTTTAAAAGGAGAAAAGTTTCTCTGGATTAGGAACCGGGAACTAGATTTACAATCCCTTTTATGGGGAAGAGTTTCCTTACAGATAATTTTGCCTTGGTTGTTGTTGACAATTTATTTTATTAGATATTTTTTAATGGTAGTTTATTTAAAATAGAAACTGAAAATTCTCTAAATTATTATTTATCATCTGATACTTGGATTTTGGAGGCAGTCACTTCTAGCATTCGTTTCAAAACTGCTTATAATTGAAAGTTTTTTGGGATAGATTTTGTAAAAGAAAGTAAACTCTTAAACTCCAAAATAAAATTTAGAGTCCAAAATGAAATTTTTTAAAAATTGATTTTTTTAATAAATAAAAAAAATATATTTCACGGGCTAGCCCGTGGGCCTAACGGGTCGGGCATAAACGAGTAGGGCCAATTTTTTTTTGAATTTTTATGGGCTTATTTTCTGCATATAAAGTTCGTCCACTTAATCAGATAAACGGGTTGGACTCATTTTGACAACCCTAGTTAAAGATTGTTTGACTCTCTTTTTAAATTATATTTGTTATCTATCATATTTATTGAAATTTAATATATTTATAACTCATAGTATATAAATTTTTAAATTTTAATCCATTATTTATAAATAAATAATTTTCACAAAAATATTATTATAGAAAAAAATAATTGTTATTGTACTTTAAATTTTACAATTCGATCCTAAAAAATAATTGACATCAATTTAATGTAGACGTTACCTATCTTGGGTTAGGGGGGTGTTTTGTGTTTTGGGGGTTTAGAGGGTTAAGGGCATTTCAAGCAAGAAGGGTTTTTTTTTTTAATCTTGATCCCTTGGTTTGAATAGTAAGGATGTTCCTCCTTGTTGGAGCTGATGGGACTACATTGCATAATTTATGGAGAGACTCGTTCTATCTGTCAATGACTAATCGTACTTATTCTTTGTCCAATAAAATATTAATATGGGTCACTCTGTAATATATTTTGATTTTTTTTTTCTTTTAAGCTGAAGAATGTCGTTGGTGTATGATCATTGTTTCCATTGGATAGCTTTGTATGGTTTGAGTAGAAAAAAAGATTGATTATTTCCTAAATAATATAACAAACTACAAATACTTACGCAAATTCATGGATAAAGCCACAATGTTTCAATTTTTTTCTTTTTGAAAAAGAAAAATTCAACACACTTTCAACTTGCATTATTTTAGTAGTTGTTGAAGTTTTTTTCTCATATTTTTCACTCCATAAATTATTTTTTTTCATGCAAAATTTAAACTTCTATCAAAATCTAAAATAGCATAATACAATATATTAAAATAAAGTATTTTGTAAATAACTTTTTTTTTAAATTTAAAAAATATGTGGAACTATAATGTAGCTGCTAACATTAGTTCCTCCTATTAGAGTAAAGAGTCTTACTCTTAATCTCTTAAATGTCTTCTATGAAGTAATGTTGAGGTGACTATTAATGTGATAATGTGATAATCATAGGACCAAAAATGAGATCTGAGGAGGGACTATTGTTAGAGATGCTCTTAGTGATAATTTTTTTTATCTTAATTTAAAGACACCAAAATGTAACTGGTCTTGTACTTGCCATCACCACCTCCATTCACTACTTCCAGCCATCAAGTAGGCCAGCGAATTGGTTGTTGACTCTGACGATGTGATACCCTCCTTTCCAGTATGGCTCCAACCCCTCATCCTCATCTTCCAACTCTAATGATCAAGTTGAAACTGAAGCTGAAGAAGAACGCGACATCACTCTCCTCTCTCTTATCTATTTCAACAATTCAAACCGTACGATGCATCGAAGGATGACTACTTGATAGTTGTAGGCTGGACGGATAAGAATAAGGAAAACCATAGGTATTCTGGGTTGTTCTTGAATGGGGCTATTCATTGGTGGACTTATGATGATACTGTTCTTATTTTTCATCTGGCGGGAAGGACTTTTTCGGAGATACCTTTGCCGGAACAAGCAGTGATACATTGCCCGCTATTTCTCCTCGTACTGGGAGGGTATTGTGCGAATTATGCTACTAAGATATGGGTCATGCCAGAATATAAAGTGCATTCATCTTGGATTTTGTATGAGATTTCCAGCAGTTTCTTTGAGCCTCTATGCTTATCCAACAGTGCTGATATTATCGGATTTGATGACTCAAGAGGGTTCTCTAAATATAATGCCAGAGGAGAGTTGCTCAAGCGTTACGCACATTCTCATGGTGTGTTTCGGTACACCAAGCACACTGTGTATACAGAGAGTCTCCTGCCACTTCCTAATAACTCTGAGGAGAAGGAGTAGACGAAGAAGAAAAAGGGTATACAATTGTTATCTCATGCTTTGTGCCATTTTATTCTTGTTTGTTTTTTCTTGGATTATGATGGATCTTTATGATGGATTGTGATAAAAAAGCAATGTCCATGATGCATTATGCATCAAGTTGTAACCAAATATGAGTTTTTATAGTGAAATTGAATTTCTCAATGCTTAGGAAATTACTTAGGCAATTTTTGAGTGGTCCATTACATAAGAAAATGGGTCATGTTTATTAGATCTCACTCGCTCTATTTTTTTTTTCTTTCTCTTGTTCTATTTTGTTTGTTTGTTCATGCTGAAATGATATATTGTTTTGATCTTTGTCTGTTTTCTGTATCTGAGTTTGTTGTAACTTTTCTCTCTGGAATAATCGAGGTTCATTCGGATCAATGAGGTTTCTAAACGATTGTAAATATATTTTTTCCCCTTCTTTTCAGCATTTTCTTCTGCAAGTTGCTTCTCTTTGAAATCCTGTTTGGTTATCTGGAATTATCTTGTTTTTTAATTATCTAAGCAGGAATTTGCACTGAAAATTGTTTCAGTTTTACACAGTGGATGTGTCTTTTTGCTGTCTGCAAAAGTGTGCTTGAGTTTAGAATTTAGAGCTGTTTTGTAAGGGAAGCCTGATATGTTTCTCGTATACTTCTACACCCGCACATGTTTGGGTTTGGAAAACCGGTGGGCTATATCCCAAAATCAATTCTAGTCATTTTAGAAGTGAAATTTTTTTCACTTTTGAGGCTCCAAAATTGGTTCTAGTCCTCCCAAACTGACAACCAAACACACTAGTACAAATCCTATAAGCTTTAAATTCAAATACTTTTTATTTTGCAGGTCCAAGCTTATTATTCCATCACCCTTTTTTAAAAGGAAAAGTTTGTCTGGATTAGGATTCACCAAGACGATCTCGCCTTCGTTGTTGATGACAATTTATTTTGTTAAATTTTTATGGTAGTTTATTTAAAAAAGGAACTGAAAATTCTTTTTGTTTATCATCTGATATTTGGAATTTTCGTGGAAGTCACTTTTAGCATTTGTGAAGTTCCTTCTAATTCATCGTTTGGGGTTATAAATATTCTTTTGTATGCTATTTCTTTATTGGTGCCCTGAAAAACACCCACTGCATGTGAATTGTGATTCTCTTTGAACTGAATTTTGATAGGTATAAGAGCATAAGCTTATTTTCGTTGCAGAACAGGATTGCAAGTTTTTTGGGATAGATTTTGAGAAGAAAGTGGTTACTTCTTAAAATTAAGTTGTTATCTAACACGTTATAGCCGCATAATAAAAAAGGACGGCACAGCTTCTCACTTGGTAGAGTTTGGGGAAGGTACATGTACGCCCGACTTTATCTCTATAAGGTTGTTTCCAATGTGTGGATCCGTGATTTCAATCATTAAATCCTAAAAAATTCTTAAAGTTAACAAAAACCAACAAAGTCTTGTTCAGAGATTAACTCAATTGACTGTTAATAAATTCAACAATCAAGGACTTTTTAAATGCCATAGATGACTTTAGTGTTTGGTTGCCAACGCCGGGTACTAATTTGATTGATAGTTTACTCCTTTGAAAGGGTTCCTCAGCAAACATGTAAACATGTATGAGTTTTCCCTCTATGTATGATTGCTAAAACAAAACTGGACACTTATGATTCATTGTATAGAATGATTTGTGAAGACATGCTTCTGAAATTATAAAAAAATTACATACAAAAATTACATAAAAAAAGATTAAGAACACTATTAAATTTATCAAATTGATATGAATGGTGTTAATTTCAAATTTTCATTTAGTGGATTGCACAAAAGTATCAAATATATCATATAAACCGATGTAACAATCCTGACAATTAAACTTACCAACATCATATGCATGTTTTTTTTGTCTGTGAATCTATATGTAATTCGAATTTTCTAGAAAAATTAATGTCTTGTGCTAGACCTTGAAACAACTTTCTTATATGCTACTTTTTTTATTGAACTTTCTTATATATTATACAGTTACGTGCAATCAACATGTAGATTTATGTTATTTTCGATGAGGTTGAATTTCTGTTAGTGTCTTTTTCCTCTTCCCCTTCAATTCTTGGGTTTAGGAGATGGTTTTCCTATTAAAAAAAATTATGTCAAGTTCAACCCCTCAAAACTAGGACATTTCTTCATGCATCAAGGTGCTATTTTGATAATAAATTAATAACATTATTTGAAATTTAATGACGAAATAAAAGAAAACTAAGTTTTCATTTAAAAAAAGAAGACCTCATTCTGAATGGCTCTCTAGTGTAACAATACTACCAAATTATTCATTTATATATTATTAAAATATTTGCTGTTTAAGTTGTCTTATGTTCGAACCTCAGGAATGGAATTAATTAATGCTTGAAAAATTTGTCTCCTTAAGTGAGTTTTTTTATTTGAACGTAGTTGGGGAATCAAAAATCATCTAAATACCATTAATTTAAAGGAAAAAACAGACATTAATGAAAATTTTTAAACAGGAAACAAAAATTAAATTGTAAGAATAAAATCCAAACTACAAATATTCTTTTTTTTCTCTTTGTTTTTATTTTTTTGTCAATGTATGGACAAATCATACAGATAAAAATATTACATTAGTAAACAAAAATCAAACTATAAATAGAAAAATCCAAACTAAAAACATTCTTTTGTTTTTTGTCGGTATAGCTGCGCCAGAAAGACAACAAAATAGCTTGAAAACCATGTACCAAAGCTTTGAGTCCATTACTATTATTCTAAAATCTGATTAAAAAAAATGGCACATATTCTAAAATCTGAAAATCATCGATATATTGGAACATAAAATCTCGGATTGGATTCTCTACAATTGATGGGATCAAATAGGTCTCCACAATTTGAAATAATTACAAGCCAACATATTGATTAATTTGAAACTAGTTACAACTTTTTATATATATATATATAAAAGAGGGAGGTTGCTAAGAGAGTTTTACATAATTTTTCTTATCAATACTTTATTTAATAATTTAAATTTGTATGGAATGTCAAACTTTACTCCTGGCGACAAATAATTATATAATAATATTGTACTTTTTTAATACCAAAAAAAAAATTGTACATTTATCTTACATGGCGCTTTGGTGCTTCCTAGGCGAAAAAAAAAAGCCAGTATCATTATAGATAAACAAAAGGGGACATTGTAATGTACGACAATTTATGGAATCTGTGATACGAACATGTGAAAATAATTGAATGTACTTGGTGATAATAAAAAGTACACATGCTAAAAAAGGAACTAAGGAATTGTTTTATCTACTTAATGATTTGTACCTACTACGTTGATTCTAAGGAACATAGAACGTTGGATCCAAAGGTAAAATAGATGGGTTAGCAAAGATAACATATTTGAACAGATAAATGCATTTTCTACGAGGTTAAGACTTTTACCATGTTATTTAATTAAAAATTATTATATGTGAGACTTTTTTACATTATTAGTGTATAACAATTAAATTTTTTTTTTGCACGTATACAAATGATTATAGATTTCAATTATAGAAGTGTTGAACATAATGTTAAATTAATAATACTAAATGTATCCCGTTATCGATGTCAATTTGGTACTTACACAATTGAATACTACGTCTATTTGAGTTGTAACCACCACACGTCAATTTTAGTATTAAAATGACTTATATACACATATAAATGTTATTGTATGTACAAAAATGTTATGTATATTTATTTTGCATGGGACACAATTCGAATTATCACTAGATGAGATTCCAATGAGGTATGAACCTTATTGAGATATCATTGAATAGTAGATAAAATGTGAATTAGTACAGTATTCTGTTATAGATATATCCGAGATATTATCTGCAACTTGTATATCGGATCTGATCCAAGAACCTGTGAGATGATGAAGATGATGAATGTAGTTGAGTGCATTTGAAGTTAATAACTTGAGCAACGACGAGAGTACATGCAAAAGACATTTTGATGCCTAAGTAAGTGTATTTCTTAGTATATAGTCAAATAAGGGTTAGATTTATTACCTGAGAATGAAGGGTGTTTATGCTTATATACCTTATAATGGTCACAAGAGTTTTGGCTGTTAGGTAGCATTTACCATGTATTTGTAACTACATGGGTGAGTTTTACTGAGCTAATTAGTGTATCTGTAATGATCATAAAGGAAAGGGAACGTTACAATAACTACGTCAGCGAATACTTATTGTCATCATAATTCTAAGCGGTTGTAGTTCTCTAATCGGTCAAACCGAGTTATATATTGATAGATCAAAGATGGGATTAACCGACTTGCTGATATGTCAGGTCTGTGCTTATCTTGGCCATATAGTATGTAAGTCGGGTTCAGATTTAACTCATAACATATTCCATACAAAATGATTACATATAACACAACTCATATACAAAATGAAATTAATTTCAACAAGATTCTACGTGTAAGTGTGTGTACCATAGGCTAGCGTTGTTTACCAAAAAGTCCATATCATAGCCATAGCAGAAGCATAGCCGGGGCGGAATCTTTGATGTGTGTCTCTCTTTTGTATCGTTGTAACATTTTATTGTTTTTGTCATTCTATTGTTCTAAGCACAGTTGGTGCTTTGCTTGACATTTATTATTCAATTTGGAGGTTCATTTATTATAAATTTGTTACAACAAATCTTGTTACACCATCTCTGGGAATCATGCCCTTAACCAAGAGGAACCGTTTGTAAACTCGAGATAAATTTGAAGGGTTGCTAATAGCTTTGGCATTGGGGGAGAAATTCTTAGGTGGACACTGTCTGCAAAATCATCTACTATACATTCTATTTAACGGTTGATTTTGCATAGTTGTATTAATAGAGATTGGTACATTTCTATTATTGATCACACAATTTTACAATGTCTAACCAGGAATTACTCTTGGTGGGGGTCATAATGTAGTAACAAAATTGTTGTTAGTACATAAACTTTTGTGTGTCCAAGACCAAGATTTAGAGCTATGTGAATTCAGAAATTTGAGAATCTGTTTGTGTATATTTTAGTGTTGGATTTTTCAAAAGTATACTTCTTTTAGTGGCATAGCTTATAATTCTTTTTTGCTAGATTAATAGTTCATAAATCCACAATTAAAGAGTTATAATATTATTTTTCAGGGCATAATCTCTTCCTAGAAAAGGGAGTATAATCTTTATAGCAGCTTCAGAGAAAGAAGAAGAGGAAGAAAATGGAAGAGAAATCCATGACACTTGAAGCAACCATTTCAAAGGAAGAGAAATCCATGACACTTGAAGCCATCACAAAGGAACAAGTTGACCTGGTTAGTTCAAAAATTATAATCCAAGTAACCCTGCTTTCATGGGATGCTCATATTATATCACATGCAATTAAGGTTTAATAAACTTGTCTGTTTTATTCATCCCTCTTCTACATGGAACTGAGAACTTATTTTAGTTTTCGCATGTGCAATTTATCCATGGTTACTACCATGTAAGTAAGATGTCAATTTAAATTATAGAATCGGAAATTCTTACAAGTTTAAAAAGGTCAATAAATTTTAATACTACAACTTGAATAAGACAATTCTACTATTTAAATTGTGTTACGAGTACATGTTTTACGTTTTTATTTTATTTACTTAATCTTACGTAAGATCTTAATTTTCACATCCTTAATTACTTTGGTTGTTCATTAATTACTTTGGAAATATGGAAAAGCTAGTTTGCTTTTGCCAACATAAAGTACATGCATATAAATAAGCTTTATTGCTCACTTGAAAAAACACTATAATGATTGCTACACTAATTCAGACACCAATGCAATATCATACTGATCACATACAAACATCTAGAGATTTCAGTTGCATTATTGGTGAATTTGCTTGTAACAAAATATGAGGAATCATATGTTAATATTAGGGATTCAGATATTTTGTTTGAGAATCAAATGTAAGGATGTCACATTCATTATTAATTATCTTACCACATTTACAACATTCACCAAAAACATAACCGAAATCTCCAGTTATTTACGCATCAATAAGTGGACAAATTAGTGTCTAACTTTAAAAAACATTTATGTTGTGTGTACCTACAGCTTAATTCTTGAGTCCAATTTTCAAAGCCCCAAATGATGTGGAAATACAAAAGAAACAAGAAAGTTGGATGAAGTTTCTGAAACATGCTTCCCTCATGATCATTATTTCTCATTTAATTACTAAACTTGAAGTCTGTGCTATGTAGGAGAATCTTCCCCTAGAGGAGGTTTTTGAGAATCTAAAATGTACAAGAGAAGGATTGGGCTCTGAGCAAGTTCAAGAGAGGCTAAACTTGTTTGGATACAATAAACTTGAAGAAAAGAAGGTTAAAGACTAAAAGGCTGAAACATTTAGTCTCTTGTATCACTTTTAAGTTTGTTTCTAAGTTTTCTCATTGATAGCTTCTATAATGCTTCTGCAGGAAAGTAAGATACTAAAGTTTTTAGGGTTTATGTGGAATCCTCTATCATGGGTCATGGAAGCTGCTGCCATCATGGCCATTGCTATGGCACATGGAGGGGTGAATTTACTATCTCCATTAATTCTTTTCCAATAACTTTGGTCGTTTTTATTGGGTTAAATTAATGAAAATAAGTTAAAATCACCATGGACTTTGTGAATGTGAAATTATTTCATTCCATCATTCTAGCATGCATTTTCGTAATCATTAATGTTACAAAATTTGTTACTTCCACAAAGGGTCAGAAAAGAACAACATCAAGGGCATGCTTAGTTTCTGTTTTCTGTTTTTCAAGGTTTTGTGAATGAAATGGTGTAAAACAGAAAACATGAATTTCATGTTTTTATTGTTTCCTTCACAAAATTCTGAATAACAGGAAATAAAAATAGAAATTGAACAGGCCTCAAGTTTCTGGCGGTTACAGTATTTTGCATCCATCATCCAATAAGCTTAGCATAACATCTCCATAATTCTGCAGGGCGAACCCGGAGATTATCAAGATTTTGTTGGCATAGTGACTTTGCTACTTGTAAACTCTACCATCAGTTTCATAGAAGAAAACAATGCTGGTAATGCAGCGGCGGCGCTTATGGCGAGATTGGCGCCTAAAGCAAAGGTTTATTTTCTTCTCTAGTTAAACCTTCTGAGCCATCATCATGTCTTGTTTCCGGTTCATTCTAATTGAATTTTGTAGGTACTCCGCGATGGAAAATGGAGCGAAGAAGATGCTTCGGTGTTGGTTCCTGGAGACATAATTAGCATCAAGCTCGGTGACATCATTCCTGCCGACGCACGTCTCCTCGACGGAGATCCTTTGAAGATTGATCAGGTAAAACTCACCAAAAAATGTTCTGTTGATACTGATACATAACTGCAGTGTCACATGGCTAGAGTTTGTGATCATCTGTGATTCTCCAGCATAATATAAGTATGGAAAAAATATCTATCTTGAACAATTTCTTGTATTTAAAAAACAATTTGAATGACCAAATTTCTTTATTCACCAGAAGGAGATATCATTTTCGTATTAAGAAGAAATTATGCATTAGATCTTATACGCAGACAAGACA
This sequence comes from Nissolia schottii, assembly GCA_003254905.1. Taxonomy (NCBI): domain Eukaryota; kingdom Viridiplantae; phylum Streptophyta; class Magnoliopsida; order Fabales; family Fabaceae; genus Nissolia; species Nissolia schottii. Next base: position 361,574 of record QANU01055523.1, read on the forward strand.
CTTCAATATGACATCCTTAGCAATACAATATAAAGTCATTCATCTGTGTCTACCCAACATTTTAAGCTTTTAGGAAAGATAGTTCTTGACATGGTATCGGAATGAAACCTCGTGCGTTCTGAAATAAGCTTCTTTTCTTTTTTCAGTCTGCTCTTACCGGAGAGTCACTTCCAGTTACGAAAAATCCCAGGGACGGAGTCTATTCTGGTTCAACATGCAAGCAAGGAGAAATTGAGGCAGTAGTTATTGCAACAGGAGTTCACACTTTTTTCGGAAAGGCGGCACATCTTGTGGAAAATACCACACATGTTGGACATTTCCAGAAGGTCCATATATATATATATATACACATATATAGATTTCGTCGTCTTTGTAATGTTATGTGAATGAATGTTTTTCTAAGCCTCATGTTATGTCAGGATCTTGGCTCAGTGATTATGTCATAATTGCAAGCAGGTTCTGACATCTATTGGGAATTTCTGCATCTGCTCCATTGCTGTTGGGATGGTTATTGAAATCATTGTGATATACGCGATCGATGGAAGGTCATACCGAGTTGGTATTGATAACCTCCTTGTGCTGCTAATTGGCGGTATCCCTATTGCGATGCCAACTGTCCTTTCTGTTACGATGGCCATCGGTTCACACCGGTTGTCTCAGCAGGTTAATGAGACTACACTCAGTATATTTCATTCAAACATTTTGTTGGGGACTTTATAAGATGTAATATATGTGTGATGATTTTTGCAGGGTGCCATAACAAAGAGAATGACTGCCATTGAAGAAATGGCTGGCATGGATGTGCTTTGCAGTGACAAAACAGGCACATTAACTCTCAACAAGCTTTCAGTGGACAAGAATCTGATCGAGGTTTCCAAACCTTATTCATCTTAGTATGAAATGAAACATAACAACTAGTTAGATATAAATATGAATCTTTTTAGTTATAGAACAAAGGTAAAACAGAAAATTCAGCCACACATTGACACTACAATAATTTCCTAAGGAAACACCCCTATCTAATAAACAATGAAAGATAATAGGAAAACAAAGAGCAATTCCAATAATCGACCAGAAATTTTCATTTTATCTTTAAATAATTGAATAAGTTAAAGTCCTCAAATGGATGATTTGCACATGGCAACTTATTTCTGTTATATAATATTTTTAGTGTGCACATGTCTACATCAGCCATTCATGTAAGTTTTAAACACTGACTCTTTTTTCTCCTTTTCCCAACAATGATCAATAATATCCGGCAGGTCTTTGCCAAAGGAGTTGATCAGGATATGGTTGTACTTATGGCTGCAAGGGCATCAAGGCTAGAGAACCAGGATGCAATTGATTGTGCAATTGTTTCAATGTTATCAGACCCAAAGGAGGTACTATTTCAGATACCAAACTGGTTAAGATAGCCATCCCTGGGGACACTGATCCTTTGAATCATTTAAAGACATAAAATGAGTAAATCTTCAAATTCATCCTTAGAGTTATCAGCATTGGTCAAGTTCGTCCCTAAGTTATGAAAATGGTCATATTAATCCTTGAAATCGCCAAAAGCCGGTCAAGTTAGTCCTTCAATAACGGTCAAGTCAATCCCTCCCAAGAATTAACTTGACTGGCTTTTGACAACCTCAGGGATTAATATAACTATTTCCATAGCCTAGGGACGAACTCGACCAACAGTAATAACCCCATGGATGAATTTGAAGGTTTACTCGACATAAAACAGATGCATTACTGACAATAATCCAGCTTTTTTCTAACAAATCTAAGGTAACATTCCACCATACAATTCTATAGTTTGAGCTTTAGAGAATCTGCTGATGTTTTCTTCAATTTTGCAAGGCACGAGCCGGAATAAAAGAAGTTCACTTTCTTCCATTCAATCCGACGGATAAAAGAACTGCACTCACATACATTGATGCTGCTGGTAAGATGCACAGGGTTAGCAAAGGTGCACCAGAGCAGGTAGAATAAAACTACATTATGACTTTAGAAAACTATGCTACCTGCAAGAGCAACATTTATTTTGATCTTTATTTGAATCTTGTCATATATTGTGTAGATTCTCAACCTTGCACACAACAAATCAGAAATTAGCCAGAAGGTACATGCAATTATTGACAGGTTTGCAGAACGAGGGCTTCGCTCCCTCGGAGTTGCCCGCCAGGTAGATATCTTTCCACTACATTTTCATAATCTCACAAGTGTAGTTCTGTGACTATTTTTGAGGGAAAAAAAATGTTTCTTTCCATTTAGGAAGTACCTGAGGGAAATAAAGATAGTCCTGGAGGTCCCTGGGAATTTGTTGGTCTACTCCCACTATTTGATCCTCCTCGTCATGATAGCGCTGAAACAATCAGAAGAGCCCTTGATCTTGGCGTCAGCGTCAAAATGATCACTGGTATGTGTCACAGTTTGATACTATTTTCAGTACATTGCAGATATCTTCAAGGCTGCAGTTACAATATGAACTGTTTTTTAAAATGTTGATGAAAAACCAAGTTATTGGCTAATGGCTATGCATGATTTAAGTGATTCCACATTTTACTTCTACGGAAATATTAAAAATGTCTTTTATAGAACATATCAAATATCTATATTAGAATAAGATATTTTCTTTAAATTTAGATGGCATAACATGAAACCTTGCAATATTTTCAATCTCATAAACCTAAACTCTAAAACCTAAATTGTTAATGCACATGGTACTAAGAAGTTTGAGAGAGTTTGTGTCTAGTGAGAGATTTTTACTCTAGAGGTTTATCCTAATGATTTAATTACAAGTAACCAAGAAAGGAAACCCTGATCACACGTCTTTCATGCTCCCGAAAACACCCTTACAGGTGATCAGCTTGCAATCGGTAAGGAAACAGGAAGGCGTCTCGGGATGGGAACTAACATGTACCCTTCTTCATCACTGCTTGGTGAAAACAAAAATGATTTCGCGACTCTCTCCGTTGACGAGCTTATCGAGAATGCTGATGGTTTTGCCGGTGTCTTTCCTGGTAAGTCAAGCAGTGATCACAAGGAAAAAAGGCTCTAGTTTAACTTCTTGTCCATTTTCTGATTGTATATATGTATGTCTCCCTTAGAGCACAAGTATGAGATTGTGAAGAGGTTGCAAGCTAGAAAGCACATTTGTGGGATGACCGGCGATGGAGTTAACGATGCACCAGCCTTGAAGATAGCAGACATAGGTATTGCGGTAGCCGATTCCACGGATGCTGCGCGAAGCGCATCTGACATAGTTCTAACAGAACCCGGGCTTAGTGTGATCATAAGCGCTGTTTTAACTAGCCGCGCAATTTTCCAGAGAATGAAGAACTACACAGTAATCTCACAACTATCAAAATATCAAGAAAACATTATGATTTTTCTTGGTGTGACTACAAATTGAAAAGTCTTTTCTGAGTCTTTTCTTTTCTTTTTCTTTTGCAGATATATGCTGTATCTATCACCATTCGTATTGTGGTAAGTTATACGTGCATGTGGAATATTTCAGCATTGGTCAAGAAATCAATTCTTTTTCTCATTTTCAGTTTATTTTGAGTTGCAGCTTGGCTTCATGTTACTCACATGCATATGGAAATTTGACTTCCCTCCTTTTATGGTTCTTGTCATTGCCGTTCTCAATGATGGTAATTATTAGCTACTTTCAAGTACCTTATTCTCAAATATCATAATTATTATTTGACGATCCTTTCAAGAGTTTATATATATATATATATATTCTTTCTTGACCTTATAGGTACCATAATGACAATTTCTAAAGACAGGGTTAAGCCTTCTCCACTTCCTGATAGTTGGAAGCTTAGTGAGATTTTTGCAACTGGGATTGTCCTAGGAAGCTATCTGGCTCTAATGACAGTCATATTCTTCTGGGCAGCTTATGAAACAAACTTCTTCCCTGTAAGCATCTTCCTCACACTTCAATCACTTTTGTTTGTCTGGCATCAAATTATATGATAATTGAATTGAAACACTTGTGTGATAGGACAATGTTAGCTATCATATAATTGTTAGAGACTAGTTGGTTATAAATAGGTATTATGATAGGACTTCAATTCTCTTTCTTTCTAGTCAGGGAGAGAAAAGTCCAATTTAACAAATGTTAGTAGCGTTTGGTAAGCATTCCGGGATAAAAAAATACAGAGATTGTGAAGACAGAAACATGTTTGGAGAAGAAGACGAAAACATAAAACTTAAAATTGTTTTTGTCTCCGGATAATTTTTTAACTAATTTCTATACATCCAAAAAGGAGAAATACAAGAGAGGTAAGAGGAGGACATGTAGGTTTATTTATACAATATGCTCATTAAGGAACAAACTCTAATTGGGATTGTACCATATTAGGAGAGGTAAGACTTAAGAGGCATTGGTTGAGAAATTAAGAGATGAGAGACTAGGAGAGTAAGGAATATCTAGAATATCCCTATACCAATGTACAACCATTAGTGAATAATAGATACCTTTTATGTTTTGGTTTTCTAGCTGTTCTTTGATCCAGTTATGTCATTGTGCTGCAGAATCATTTTGGTGTGAGGCACCTCCGCAGCAATATAAGCGCTCCAGTTACGGATGACGAGAAAAGAATGCTGGGATCTGCTGTCTATCTTCAAGTCAGTACAATCAGTCAGGCCTTAATCTTTGTGACTCGCTCCAGGGGTTGGTCCTACACAGAAAGACCTGGTGTTTTGCTTGGCATTGCTTTCATTATAGCTCAGCTGGTACTACCTCCCCCAAGTAGAAAGCCTTTAGTATTTCATTCTTTTATAATAAAGAGGGGCTCAGTTCACGAACCTCCCACCTAGTGAGGTTTAAGGAGAGTATATGTACAGAGTCTTATCCTCACAAGTGAGAAGGTTATTTTCAGGATTTGAAATCATGACATCCAGGTCACGAGACAACAATTTTACCCTTACGCCAAGACTCACCCNTCACTTGTCTATATTCTTTTGTAGGTTGCAACTGTCATATCTGCCACTCTAACATGGAAATTAGGAGGAATCAAAAGCATAGGATGGGGATGGACAGGAGTCATCTGGTTGTACAATACTGTAACCTACGTACTTCTGGATCCTATTAAGTTTGCTGTTCGTTATGCATTAAGTGGAAGAGCTTGGAATCTGGTGGTTGACCAACGAGTGAGTATGACTGTACTTACGCTTTATGTATAAGTACCAACAGCCCAACACTTTGATTAGTTGAAGTGGTTTTAGTTGAAGTGGTTTGACTCTTGGTCTTTTTAACCAATGTCTCAAGTTCAAGTCTTTAAGGTAAGGGGAAAAAATAAACAAGCTTGATGGGAGTTCTATCCCTATAGTGAGCTGACTTGACTCGAATAAGATTAGTTTGAGTTTGATAGATTTCATATACTAAAAGTGTAGTTTGCTAATGGAATGATTAGTTTGCTAATGACTTGTTGATGCAACTTAACAGACTGCATTCACCAGCAAAAATGACTTTGGTAGAGAAGCTCGTGAGGCTAAATGGGCAGCTGAACAGAGAACTTTACATGGCCTCCAGTCTACAGACTCAAGAACTGAGAAGCACACCTTCAGGGAAATAAATTCACTAGCTGAAGAGGCTAAGAGGCGAGCAGAGCTAGCAAGGTCAGCATCATTTATTGAGTAAACCTTTGAATTTGTCCACAACATTGGCAACATCGCTCAAGTTAATCCTGAGATTTAGAAAATAACAAACCCCGTACCCAAATTGACATTCATACATCAAATTTGTCCTTAAAATTGACACACCGTCCATCAAATTCATCCTTGGATCCTTGACATCAGGGACGAATGTGATGTACGAATGTCAACCTCGGGACGAATTTACCATTTTCCAGAACTTGCGAACTAACTTACTGACACTGCTAATATTTATGATGAATTTAAAAGTTAACTCGTCATTTATCATTCTTACAAATTGTTCTATATTTTCTTACTTTTCTCATTCCTCTCTCCTTTAATTCCATATATAATCATTTTTATCTTTGTTTTATTTTTCCCATTTGGATATAGGATGAGAGAGCTTCACACTCTGAAAGGCAGAGTGGAATCATTTGCCAAATTGAGGGGTTTGGATATTGATGCCATCAACAGTCACTACACAGTATAAGATCCATTAGATTATGGCCTCTGACTTCAATAATGCATCTGTTACAGATCAAACACAATCCTTTGTCTTCAGATCTCAACTCCTCTAGCTTGTAGAGGGGAATTTTTTATGTAATACACCAATGAGAATGAGTTTATGACAGGTAGCAGAGTAAGTTTAACGAAGCAAAGCAAAGCAAAGCAAACGAAATAAGAGCACCAAGTGAGATTAAATTCAATATTATGTAATAAAATTTATGTAAGATCTGAACTATTTCTCCTTTATAGTTGCTGGACTACATTTCATTCCAATTTAAGCCTGCACATGGGGCCCCATATAAACAGCTTCTAAAGATTCTAAACTCAGACCATATTTTGTAACTTATTATTTATAAATAAATAAATAACCGTTTTTGTCTTTTTCTCAGAAACTGCCCAAGAAACTTCAGGTTTATAAGCTGTTTTGAACCTAAACTAATCCAAAACATTATTGTCCAAGATTTTCAACCAAATGTGGAAGGTGCATTGTGTCATACAGCAAAAGAAACAACATTTATTATTGCAGGAAATAATGGGGGTTAACAACTTATTACTTACCAACAGTAATAACAATGTGATGATATTTTGCAGCATTCTCTTGCTATAGTCATCCTTCATCGTAAATCAAGTTAATATATATATTTCAAGATTACATGGTAAGATAAATAAACTAATTGTTACAATAAATACTAAGATCTACATCTCCCTCTCAAAAAGCACACACGCTTCCATCTAGCTCATAAAGTGGTTGAAAAGTGAGGATCTCTCCGAGTTATCCAGCAAGTTCTTCAAATCTACTTCTCTTATCTTCTCTAGGAGCTTGTTTCCCAGTGGCTCGGGGACTTGCTGTTAACGCGTTAAAGACAGCTTGAGAAATCAATCCAGAAAAGCAGCAATTCATAAAAATGGAAAGTCTAATTATGGAAACAGAATCCACATACCACTTTCAACCACAGCATGTAACTAGCAGCATACATTGCTTGTGCTTGGAAATCTGCAAATTCATTGTCCTCAACTATTAAGCATGAGTCAATGAGACATAGTTCATTCTCCAGAAAGGTGTCAAAGTAGTGAGCATTTGTGCTTGTCTCCTGGGAATGGTAGGAAGCATTGCCAGACTCAGAAAGAAAATAATTCATCCAGTACATAGAAAGGAAGCGACGGTGCAGCCATTGAGCCTGTTTAACATGAGCAACACTGAACATCACAGGTTGTAAGAGAATTATACAATAACCACTAGCATGCATTCAAGGAACCATTCCAGAAATAGTTTGTCTTTACAGACTTGGATGAACCACTTAACTGCAATTGAAAGCATTTGAGTAAAACTATTTTTCTGGGGAACAAGGTAACTTTATCATAACTGTAGTTGTTTGGTAACTGTCATTTAAATAAAAAAAATCGTAACAACAAAGTGGAAAAAGCTCAGCCATATAAAAAGTATTTGATTAGTCCTTCCACAAATTTAATACCGTTTATGCTTCATTTTGTTAAGTGTAGAAATTTTGTAGGTTTTGAAAATAGAGGGATCTAGAGTGAGATTTTGTAAAGTGAAGGTGTTAGTATCTGACTCTTGGCACAAATTGCAAAAAGGATAAGCACCAAGTGTTAGAAAAATAAAAAAATACAAAACCATATCCAATTGTGCACGAAATTAATCACTAATGACATGATATCTAATTATAAAAGTTCCAGCTGATCCATGAATCAGTTTAGTCAACCTCACATAAATTAACAACAGCCAAAGACCACCAACCTCTCTTCCCACATAACACTTTATCAGTGTTTCATTCCAATCAAGTTCGTCCTGTCAAACAACAATTATCACTTAGTTAAGGAACTAAATCATTTGTACTAATAGTTATACAATGTGATTAAAATTATCAGAAGGATATAGTAATGTCAATAGTCACTCCGTAGTTATCATTTTCGAGTAAACTTTCAAAATTCTTCCTTAAGGTTAGCAGCGACCAAGTTCATCCCCAAGCTATGAGAAGACACATTCTTCCCGAAGGTTGCCAAAAGTTAAAAGTTAGTCCCTAGACTGATGTCAAAGGACTAATTTGATCGACTTCTGGCAGCCTCAAGGGTAAATTTGGTACTTTCCATAGCTTGGAGACAAACTTGACTAATGTTGCCAAACTTTGAGCACAAATTTGAAGCTTTACTCAATCATTTTCCCTTTATATGGAGGAGACATGCATAAAAATCTTTTTTCTGCAGTAAATGGTGCACTGAACAAAGCACATTGTTGATTAAGTGTTACGTTTAAAGAAGTTTAATGCTGGCACTCTTTCTGCTACCTTTTGACAATCAAAACAACAGCCACTTAGGCTTCAAACCAGCAGTTGGAAGGGAATCAACAGAAGCATTAAAAAGGACAACAGCTTCAACACAACAGGTATATTTTGAGCATGGGTAGAGATTATGCAAAATCTACCTTCCAAGCCTGGTCGATATCAGCCTTGTAACCAGAAGATACAGTTTTTTCCGGAAAACTTGATTCCTCCATCATCTTAAGCAATAGCCTCTGCAATACAATGGAAACTATGATGCCACAAGTGCAGAATCCCAAGCTCATTACAGGACATACAAAAATAAGTCTCCTTATTCAAAAAGTTTATTCAGGGAGAGTAGGAAACTGTAAAATCATATGAAAACAAGTTAGTCAAAACTTACACTGCGATAGTGAAAACAGCAATTATCAGCAACATGCAGTGCAGCCCAACTTCTTGATTTCTTCAACTCATGTAGTGCCTAAATAAGCACAGATTTTATTCATTGTTACATGGGAAATATTAATTGTCATTGAAAGGTAATAAGAATAAAAGATTAACATGTCCCTATCTCCAGTTACTGAGAAAAATTTCATACAACACTAATCTGACAAAATATGTTCCCAAAGAATCATTTGGGAGTTTAACGCTACATGTGCACAAGCTAGTCAAAACTTCAAGAGTGCCAGGGTTTTATTTCACCTTGAAACAATATTGCATCAAGCACATGCTGGACTTAAGAAAGGTGTTAAGATTAGAAAAATAAAACAGCTAAATGGTTAACTATTTTACACTAATTTTCCATATAAATCAACTACTCAAACATTCATAGTAACATATAACAGTAAAAGTTTAAGAGAGAGCATAATGATACAAGCTCTAATGATAAAAATCCACAACCAAAACAGATGTGGCAGCCCTGAAAGTCAAAATTTATAACAAAAAGTGATAAACTGCCCCAGTTAAGAAACCCTAAGTTCCTAAGTGAAGTAGAAATACGTTCAAGAGTGCATCTAAAGGAATCATCACTTTCATATCCTCCTTCATTGGATTAAAATCCTTCTTCAACATCTTTTTCTGTCTCATCCAAACCAGCTTCTGTCTCTTTGAAGTTAGGGAGTGAACTTTGAGGCTTTTGCTGCTGACTTTGCTCTTCAGTTATCCTTTTTGGCTTAACTAGACTACTATGAAAACTTCAGTACATACAATTTTAAAGACGTGCTTTGGTCTGAAACAGGCCCTATCAAGTGCTGAAGGAGTCTCGTCTTAAACACCAAGAGGCACTGATCCCATCTGGCACCTCTAACTACACTGGACGTATGTTTGATTGCTAGTGCATTTCAGTATTGAATATTAGAGTTATGCAATTTGATCCAGAATTCATGTTGGATCACTTACAGGCAATATAAGAAAATCTTAAAGAATCCAACCTGTTCTCTAGTCATGTACCAAATTAACCAGCAGCGGTGATTCCATGCACGATAATTCATCTTCGATCTCTGAAAATGAAGGGGAAAGAATAAAATGAATAGATAATCAAATCAAAATAATGGTGCTTCATCTGACACACACTTTCATCTATGGCAAAAGGTGAATGCAATACAGATCTAGTAAAACCATCCCTACTCTCCCTTATTTTTCCTTTTCTAAGAGGGATGATGTTTTGCAGCGATTTCATGCTAAGCAAAAGCATTTAAATGTCAAAATTAAGATGAAAGACAAATGGAAAACAATTACATCATATGTATGCCATGTGTTGATCAACCAAGAACTTAAGTAAAAGAAAACAATAGCAATTATCCTTCTCTTGAGTAAGCAAGCCCCTCAATTATGTAAACATAAAATAAAGACTTTCCAATTTAATAGTATGCAGTTCCTCTACTGAATTTAGACCTCAGCTATTTTTTGCACCAGCTCAGATTCTTTTGCCAAAAGATCTTTGAAATTTGAAGAGTTTGCAGATATTGACTTGATCACCCACCGCCTAGAAATAATACTCGTGAGCATTAGAACGCCATTAATGTTCCAAAACCTCAGGATTAACCAAATGTCAAAATTCAAACAAAATGTATTTTTTCATCTAGAAAACATTATCCCTTACAGGAGTCAAGCATAAGTAGCAAGCGCACATACAATACCTATGATTCCAAACTTGTTCGCTTTTGGGTGAATATGAGAGCACAAGGGCAGACAGAAGAAGTTCATCCACAAACATCGAGTGCTGCTTCTTCTTGGAAACTACTAACTTTCTGCAATATGCACAGGAAAACTTAATATTTTTAAGGGAAATATCAATCTCAAAGCATACTTTCCCAGTTCCTGTTTTTAAACAGATGTAAATAAGAACAGTGGACAATAAAATGAAGAATAGATAAGAGGAGAACCTGCAATTCCAAGCAGTCATAAAATCACAACTTAGAAGCAGAAGAGACCTGCTGTGTCTCATAAGCATTCTTTCAAGAAGATCACAAGATGAGGCGGCAGGTATATGATCCCCAACTTCATCAGATTGATTGCTATATATCTTGTATTGTTTAAATGCAGTCATAAATGCATGTTTAGCAGCTTTATAGAGTGGAAGAAGAACACTAGTTGAGATTCCCAATTTATGATCTCTATTCCAAAAGTATACATTCTCTTGTTTGGTACATTCCTCACTTGCTTTCTTATCTGTTGACTGACAGACAGCTTCATCACCATTACGAGATATGCTTGATTCTTCATATAGCAAATCAAATTGGGATGGATGAATAAATCCCAGCTCATCACTGGGTCCAAAAGCAAAAGAGAACACAAGTTTAGCAATCAATAATAAAAAGCATCACTACATTACTCTCAGTGCGTTATTCTAACTATAAAGGAAGGTCGCATTTCAAAATATCCTTCTACTATCCACAGACTTCATATGAATAAAGTTGTCATACATTTACCAAAAATATAACTCTTTAGAATCTAAAATGCAAATGCGAATGTGAAGCTATAACAGATCACAGCAGATTGAATAACAGAAATACAGGCTTAAGGCACTGATGCACCAACATATCCATGCGAAAAAGGCTATAACCAACAAGAATAAGAAACGAAAAAACAAAACGCAAACCAGAAAAGCATATGGAAAAGTCCCTTCCAAATGTTGAGCCAGCCATTGCTTTGGCTTTGGACCATTTTGGGAGGGACTCGAAATGACAAACCTAGGCCCTCTAAAAAAGTAAGAGGTTAACTTAACAGAACATCATGTTGGTAGCAACCTATGAGTACAACTTCCACAAGTATAAACTTTAAAGCAGGTCGTGTTCATGAAATCATTAAACCTTACATTAGGGGGTCAGATTCAAGGATATCCTCCAACTGATGCAATAGATCCATGCCCATTCTTTTAGAAGTTGACTCTTCACTCGTGTTTTCTGTCCCAACTCAAGCCAAAAGCACCAACTTTGAACTGAAAATTTGTTCAACAAAAAAGACAGCATTAGTTACAAAATAATTTCATTAAACCCTTACATCGAGAACCAACTCAACGCATTATAAAAGAAACTCTTCTCAAATAAGAAAGAAAAATCCACAAGCTATCATTTCAGTCCATCTCATTTCATTAACTTGAACCAACTTCAAGATCATGAAAATCAAACAAAAATGAAAAAAGGAATAAAGCTGAATAGCTGATAAAGGAGATTATGCAATAAAAAGCACACTCAAATCCCACACAGAAATTGCAGCACAAAACAGTCCACAGAACATACAAGACCATTATATATACGCTAAAGAAGATTGTGACGACCAAAATCAAACTCAAGTACTCAACCGCACATTTTTTAATCCAAATCCAAAAGGATGAACTTTTCAATTACCCTTAAAAATAAAAATAAAAATAAAAACATTACCTTTTCATTTCATGCACTGTATTCCATGTTACGAGGTTTTCAGTTTGTGGGGCATTTTCACAAACACCTACGCGTCAATCTCAGTGATTAAATGGGTGGATGAATAAATCCCAAATACGCGTCAATGAACAAATGCTTTCTCAAATACTTGCTAATTCATCTGAGCTAACCTTTCATCAATGATATGCAATGGGTCTAGTTCAATTCAAAGTTCATAAACCCCACACAAAGTAAATAACAACAATTATGGAACCATTTCCCAACACACCCAGAAAAATAAATAAACCACAAAAAGAAAAAATTGAGCAAGGAGAACCGGGGAGATAGAGAAGCAAGGAGGCACCGTGGGCGAGGGTGGCGGCGTCAATTAAATTTTGAATTAATAAAAATTTTAACCCATTTAAGAGAAGAGAGATGGACTGCTACATTACACAATAACTGATGATCAAAAAAGCTCAAATAGATTTTGTTAGATACTCTACTCTCACCTTCCGAACCCCTCTGTTGGTTTCGCTGTAGCTTCAGTTAGATTTTATATAAACGAGATTTTCCATTTTAACTCTATTTCTTTGCTACAACTACTTTTAATTAATCCATGAATTTTTAAAAATAATTATAATAAGATAAAACATTTTTTTTAAAATAACTAATAAGCATCCTTAAAACACTTATTAAGCATTCTATAATTAAAAAAAATTGTATTTAATACATTAAAATATTAAAGCTTTTGTCTTCTCAATAAAAAATTTGTTTGAATTTTCTCCTCACATCTGTCTCGCACCCTTAATTGTGAACTGTCACATTAGTGATATCAACTAAAATTTTATAAATTTTTTTTTATAGAGATGATTTTTAATAAAAAAATTTATGAGAAATAAAACATAAAATTTAAAATCTAATAAGAACTAAAAACATATTTAACTGAGATAATTATTATTATTTGTAATTATTATTATTGAGGAGCAGTTTTGGTGATACAGAAGCTTAGATGAGATGATTTTATAGATTTGCATGATGGCAGGAGGGTGTTCAAGGATAGACAATGGCCCTTATTGTGTTGGAGGGTACCGTGTTGTCGGAATCAAGAGGGAAGAAGAAGGGGTAGAGCTCATATCGAACATAACAAGAACTGTACAGCACCCTACAGCCTTTACGATTGTTGCAGAAGGTTGGGAAGTTCCCCACAGCAACAGCCAAACACTGAGCGCATGATAGCTCAGAGAGGTCCCTCGTGCATTGCACCAAGGCATAAAGCGTCACAAATGGGGACAGCTTGGACTTCCCCTTCCCAATCCCTTCCCCTCTGGGGGCAACAGCCTCTGCTCTAATCTCATCCTCCAGGGCTCCAAGCTCTCTGTTAAAATCGTCAGGATCTGTCACGTTTTCCACGTTGAAATAGAATATGCCAAAGGACGTATCTAATTCGCCGGCGAAGCTCTTGTTGTTGTACCTTAGGAAGCAATAATCGTACCAAATCCTTGCATCAATCTGGTTAGGGCAGCGTCGGCGGATTTGTTTGGATGCATCTTGAATGCAAATGGAGCAGTCTTGACTGCTGACGTCACCTCTGCATTGGGCGAGGCCGTACACCTGGTCTTGATTCTTACCATATGCGGTTGCAACAAAGCCCGTGGAGGGAGTTTTAAGGACTAATTCCGCTAATAGATTGTCAACGTTGGCTGATAGTTTCCCTCCGTTGCTTATGTTGGTGTTTGTGTTGCAGAATTCCCCCAAGGGGTCCTCAGGTTCTGCATTTGAGGTGCACAGAAATAGTAGGAAAATGATTTTGTATAGCAGATACATGGCCTTGGTTCCCTACTTTAGATGATGGGCCAAGTGCCTCTTATGAAGAGAAAAATAATGCGCCAATGTGGAATCTTTTCAGCAGACAATTTTGACTTTGCAACCTTGTCTCCTCCTCATCTATTGGACACAATGTGGTCGAAAGGTCAATGTTTGGGTTTCATTGACTTTTTATACTCATAATTGATATTTGTACACTAAAAAGAGAATTAATATTATACATCTTGTGAATGAAGTGAGCTAAAAGGAAAAAAGTAGGAGAAAAAACAAGTGGTGAGTCTCATGTATTTTATGAGTGGAGTGTTTGAGATAATACGGTGTATAAATAAGATGATAATTTTATAAAATAATCTATTTTAATAATAGGAGATCTACCGTAATAGAGCCCAATATAACCCAAACTTTGTGAGAGAGGTTGTCCCAAAATTTTCTCACAAAATTATCATTATAACATTACTCATCTATGTTTATTGTCTAAAGACAAAACTATCATCAATTACCTAATATGAGCACTAGAACAACAAATAATTCACAATCCAATCATGACTACCTCCATTCACTTCAAACCAAACAGCACCAATCATTCACGTAAAAAAAATAAAAATAAAAAAATAGCATAAATCAATGGGATGTACTTTATTGATCAAATGATAAGATCATTTTATTTTATCCTCTAAATTAAAATTTTCACTTTAAAAGGTCCAAATCCAATTTGTTGTATTTTAAGGGTGTCTCCAAGAAGGGAGATATGATATCTCTTTTTTTTTAATCAATCAAATTAAATAAAAAATTAAATTAATCTATTTCTCCATCTAAATATTATTATAAGTTTTATATTTATATTCACTTATTTTTAATTTATCTTAATTAGACCTCAAATCTTATTATTAAAATTTAACTTTTTTATTCCCAAAAATAATTTTTTAAACATGCAAATACTTTATTTAAGTTAGAAGATAGTTATGTTTGGAAATAATGATATTTAAGATTAAATTAAAAAAAAGGTTTAAATATAATGATTAGGTGAAAAAAATTTGATTTTAATTGGTTAAAAAAAGAGATATCATAACTTTGATTTTTTTGAGGAGCCACAATCTTATTTTTTTTGTTTTCATCCCTACGCTACCGTGACAGTTAAGTTGATCATGTCAATAACTAACAATTCAAATGAACAGTGAAGATTAAAAAAAAAAAGTTAGCCGGGGCGTAATTCAACTTCCACTCCTCCTGCGGTCCTTACACACTAACCAATAACACTCACCCCATATATAACTCTTCAAAAGCACAACAGTAACGTGGAGCAATTATCCATGTGCGATGTGAGATTGGAATTTTGAATTTGAAAATTGCAATTCTTGGCATAAATGGATCTCAACGTTCCATTCCTTTGATTAATGGAGAAGTTGTGCAAGTGATGGTTATCGCTTGTGAAGAGTACAAGAGGCTCAAGGCAATTTCTCTCTTTGGCTATGCAACTGATAGATACTATTTTGGTTGTGTTTAGTGGCTATGGAAGTGATAGCTTTTATTATTCCTAGTTTCTTTATTTTTTCTTATCTAACTTTGAAGTGTTGGTCTTGTTTTTGTTCTTGTAATATGTTCTTGGTTACAATGAATATCAATCTATGTCAAAAAAAAAAAAATGGATATCCAACTAATAGTTATAAAATTGCTTTTCTTTTTGGAAGATAGTTATAAAATTCTAACCATTTATCTATTATTATTATTAGTTAAAAAAATTACACTTTCAAAAAAGAAAAAAATATTACTCCCTCCATTACTCCCTCCATTACATAATGTTAGTCCATTTTCATTTTTTAGATTCATTCATAATTCAACATATCTTGACACAATTGTGTCATTGCTATTTCATGAGAAATCAAAAGCTTCAACTTCATCTGTTTTTCTCTTCACAAATATTATTACTATATTGTTCTTTGTGATTGTACACCTGGAGTGTAGTTCTACTTGTGAGCTCGAGAGTTTTGCTCTTTGTGAGTGTTTTCATTTTGTATTAAAAAGGCTATAATGCCTGTGAGATTTTTGTTTGTGAAAAAACCATTAGGGAACGCATCTTTGTGAGTTGATTTTTCTTTCAATAGACTGAGTTTCAGTTCTTGAATCTATAAGGTTGATGATCTTACTTGTAAAAGAAATTTGATTAGGGGAGTGTCTTTTGCAATTGTTATTTCGGCGTGTCTAGTTGTAATAATAACAATAAAAACAGCTAAGTCTTGTTCACATTACTGAAGTTGACTATTCTATTTTAGACTATGCTTGCAGTTTAACTGTATTAACATAAAACAAAAAGATTAACACTAATTAAAAAAAAAACTTCTAATTGTAATGCACTTCCAACATCTTTATTAGGTTCAAA
Organism: Nissolia schottii; assembly: GCA_003254905.1. Classification (NCBI taxonomy): domain Eukaryota; kingdom Viridiplantae; phylum Streptophyta; class Magnoliopsida; order Fabales; family Fabaceae; genus Nissolia; species Nissolia schottii. The sequence goes on from QANU01055523.1 coordinate 378,052, forward strand.
CTCCACATTCAATATATTTGCTAAAGTAGTGTTAGGGGAAAATTTGATGCTGTCAGTTTCTTCAACTCTATATTTTGTTGTATCTTCTTTCCCTAAAAAAAACATCATCCTTTCATTTGCATCAATTTGAAAAGATTTGAGAGACATAAAGTTTGAAGTCCACTTGAGAGCTTTTTCCATCTTTTTATTTTCTTTTCCTTTTCATCAACTTCATTGCTTCCTTCCTTGCTTCCTTGATGGAATAACTGCAATTTCATGCAAAAATTAACTATTATGAACGTTACATCAATTAAAAAAAAAACACACACACACATGCTTCGATACATGAATTTTTTGTGATAAGATGGCAATAAACCTTGCAAAATGAATGCTACTTTTTAAATGAGCATGTAAACTTATCAGTTTAGTGCTATGCCACAAAACCATCAAAGTAGGGTGTGATAATAGCTTGAAAGAGCTACGGCAGATAGAACTTTGGTTGACAAAGTATAAAGGTATATATATCAATATTGAGCTCATATGGTTTAACAAGTGATAAAATTAGTTTTTTTTTAAAAGGGTGCAACATATTTGAAAAGCAATGCAAAAGTTGTAACCAAATGGACGGGTGATTTTCAAAAAGAAAAGAGTAAACTTTTAAGGTGGCCCCTCATAACCCCCTCACTTGCTCCCCCTCACCCTCACTTGACATATGGTCATCCACACTAACATGACATTTGACTACCATAAACACCCCCATCCCACCCACCTTTGCTCCCCCTCCCATGCTAGGCCCCACCTCTCATCTCCACTGTCACCTCAACCCCACTCGACCACCACCACTACCCCCTAACCCCCTCCCCCAGCAGATCCATCCCCACACCACAATATCTCCACCATCGCAGTATCATTCACCCCCACCCCTAACACATGCTCCATTGCCACTCCACTATGCATTCGAGATTGAGTTTGGGACAAGAGTTTGAAGTGGATGTGGGCCACGTCAGAGGAAACGAATGGAGGGTTTAATCCTCCAAACACAGATAAAGGGTGAGGCCTGCAGAGGGGGCAGGGGTTACAACTATGGTGGGGCCACAGTGAGGGTACAGATGAAGTTGAGGTGAGGATGGGCGTAAGGGATGATGCTGGTGCTGGTGGAAGGTCAAGGTGGAGTTGCGGTAGTGGTGGAGGTGGAGGTGGAGGTTGGTCACCACAGGTCAAGTGCGGGTGGGATTATAACCACGATTCACATCATGTCCACTTTTTTGACGTGAAATCTATAATGACACAAGTAATTAAAGAATTAATAATAAAATAAAAAATTTAATTAAGGGGATTTATTATAACAAACAACAAACAGATAGATGGGTCGAGAGTAAAACTCAAAATTTCATATGCATGAGGACTATAATTGACCCTTCTTTTTTTCATCTTTTTCTTCCCCTTGACCTATTTCATCATCTTATTTTTCATTTCACCTATTCACCATTTCAAAATATTATTATTATTATTATTATTATTACTACTTGTAATAGATTGACCCATACGCCGCTGTGAAAGAACAGGTTTGCTTCACAAAGCAATTCCATACATACACAACATGAAAAAGAAGATACTTTATTGTTTTCAGCCCAAGAAAGCCATCCCTTCCTTTAACTACAAAAGTGGAGAGAGATTCCTTTAAACAACTTCCATATTACCCACCTCCACCTTGATTTCCTGAGTTCATCATAAGTTTGATTGCATTTCTTTTCCTTTTTTCATCAAGAAGAATTCACAAACATACAACAAAAATCATGGGGATGAACATGAGTTCGATGGGAATTGGAGGAATTAAAGGTCATTCATTTTCTTTCTTTTTCATTTCATAATATATATATATTCAATTTGTCTTATATGTTTACTTTTTTATTTGTCATAATTGCTTAGATTCAAAGTCTAATAGGCCCAAATTAATCTGAGATTAACTCATTATGGGACGAAACTCTCCAAGTACTAGTTTATTTATTTATTTATAGGATCCGGCCTTCAAATTTGTCAATGTGTCTTTTATATTTACTAATGTTTTTTGATTTGTGTGTGATTTTGGATCCCAGTCCCAGGACTGTCAACCTCTAACATAATGAATATGGCAACTAATAAATTGTATGAGCAATTTCTTGAGAAAGATATCTCAGATTTTCCTGGCTTCCACGTTGCCATTCTTGATATCTTCAGGTAATTAGCATATGTATAATTATCAATCAAAATTTTCCATTCAAAAAAATATAAATCCAATCGAAATTTCTTATAGACTCTTTGGCCCATACACAATGCATAATTTGTTAAGTCTTTCTAGTTTTACACTTCCTTTTTGAGGAGTTTAATTCTAACAATTTCATTTCACATTATCATCATGACAACAAATTCATTCATCCTTATAATTTTTTTTTTTTTTGCAGCACTATCAATAACAATTTCATTTCACATTATCATCATGACAACAAATTTCATTCATCCTTATAATTTATTTTTTTTTGCAGCACTATCAATATGGCTTTGCCTGGTAAGCATTATGATCCACCATCACATAAGGATGTAACGGTAAGTTTCAAACTTCTTATACAATTCCAAGATATAAATTAAGAAAAAGCCCTTAATATAACTTTTGAAATAAAGAGTTGTTTAACACGAAATTATTCCAGAGAGAATTACTTAGCGCAAATGCAAAAGATTGTTTTAAAAACGGGATAAGCGATTATAAGTTCTTGATAAAGAACAGGGGCGTGAATTTAGAATGAAAGAAGTGGAGAAGTGAAATCAGAGTGCTTTATTGATGATCACTAATAAGTGATTTCGAAATACAATTCTCGTGCAGAAACAGGGATTTAAGCAATAAAAATAAAATTAAGAAGAGCTTGAATAAGGAAAATAAAATAAAGGAACTACTCCTACTGAAACAAGAAATGAAGTGCAGAAAAGTAAAGAGAGATGGCACATTGGGTTTCCGTGCACTACTTCATTGTCAGGGGACTTATGAGTATTTGGTAACCAATGAACCACCCCTCTTGTTTGTTCCTAAATTCCCCTATTTATAAAGTTTCAGAACCTGTAATTGTCATTCCCCGCTCTGGCGACGGTCACCACCCAACCGGTTGTGGTCCAAAATATCCGGACCAGTCAACCACCATGCACAACACGTATGTGTAGTGGTTACTATTATGTGTCTCTCATGCGTGCGTCAAATCCTGAAATGGGTAGTTATTGCTCTTCGTGCGCCACATCGGATGGAAAGTTTACCTTGCTAGAGGTGTCCGTTGGTAGCCGTTCCCTCCAAAATACTTTATTTGAATCATGTTGATACTTTCCTTCACTAACTCTTAAATCATGTCGCAACACTAACCTTGTAGATTATTATTATTGTTCTACTGCGACCATCATTCTTTAAGTTAATTTTTTCACATTCGCGACAATCTTGACTTAATATACTTCTCCTAATCCATTGGTTGTGACACATCATTGTCAATGCATTTACACCATTTGACTAGCGGCCTTACTAAATGGATGATCAACCATTCTCCAAGCTGATTTTTGCCGCCTATTGTTTATCATCGACTTCGACCCGTCCTATTGTCGCCAACATTTTTTTCGATGATTGCTAGCATTGTCATTGTCTAAACTCGCTCACCTTTTAGTTGCGTTGCAAATTTCGGCGACCCTAACAAGAGTCTAATTATTATTATAAAAAATCATGCATGTAAAATGATTTAACTGAACAATTGTCTTAATTTTGATTTATATGATATATACTTAGAACCAAGACAAAAACAGAATACGACCTTAATGTCATGTTCGAAGAAAGGGATAACTTTTGGTTTTAAACAAAACATTCCCTTATATTTGATAACATTTGATGAAAAGACAAGAGAACCCTTCATTTGAAAAAAAAATCCACCCTCTTACCTGCTCTTCTCATCAGAAATTCTTAGTTACTCTAAAACAAAATAAAAATTTCTTGTGTTCATTTAATTTATTTTAAAAAATAAATGTAACCCACATTTAGTTATGTGTCAAACAAAACATAAATTAGAGCACTCTAAGTTTAACTAAATTAAATATTTCTGTTTTCATCCACTTTTTGGCACAAACCATATTAATAAAAATTTGAATAAATATATTTTATAATCCCTTAAGTTAACATTACTTTAGTCTTTTAAAAAAAACAATTGATATCAATTTAACCATTCTGAACTTTAACCTCAATTTAGTCGTATACTAATAATTTAACCAAAAAATAAAATTGATGCCAAAATCATAAATATAAAACTATATTGATATCAAAATTGAAAACGTCAGAACCGAATTAGCAATAAAAGAAACATTAGAGTTAAAGATAATATTTACTCTAAAAATTTTCAGCTACAAACACTAACCTAATTGTTCAGCTTGCAGGAGTTGTTCGAACAATGGAAAGAAGCCAGTGTTGATGATGAAGAAAAGAGAAAGAGTATGTTCACCGAGTTCATGATGAAGAATGTGAACGTGAACAAGGTGGATGAATCCATGATAATCACAGCCATAGTGGCACCCCCTGCAGCCATGGTTGCCAAGAGGACAGGGCAATCTCTGCCTCAGCTGAAGCTCATGAAATCTGTCCCTGATGTTCTCTTTGTCCCCTCCGCCACCGTTGTCGCCCTCATCGCCGTCAAGATCATGAGATTGATGTTCGTAAAAAAGAAAAAGCGACCACTTGATGAGGATCATGAAGAAGAAGTGGAACATAAACAAGACCAATCCGAAGGTGTAACTGATGGAGATGGTAAACAAGACCGATCTGAAGGTGTAACTGATGGAGATGGATCTCGACCTAAACATGCACCTAAAGATAAATTCTGTGCCTTATGTAACATTGTCCATTGAATTAACATTCAGATATATATATATATATATATATANTATATGGTGCTCTTTCATATTAGGTTCTACTTATATTTAAGGGGGGAAACAATTTATCCTTAGGTGCAAATTGGCCACCAATGATTCGTAAATCCAATTTGTTCTGAATTTATTATTGTATGAGGTTTTCTAAATCTCTTTGGTGGAAAATTAGGTTGTTAGGTTTTGTAATTGTTTAATGGTGTAGGAGGAAAATAGAGTGGTTCACCAATTAGGCAAAATTGATTGCTTGTGTACGTGTGTTTTTGATCCTATGCCATAAAGATACTATAAAGATATTAAGGTACTGCAGATCATGAATTTTGCTTGTAGTTTTGAAACTTTCATATCACTTGTTCATGCCATCATGTCAGATGTAGTGGTGCATGGTTAGATCATTGCTTCTAAAATTAATCAATTTGAAGGAGTAGAAGGATAAGAAATCAAAATCACCAAGTTTTGGTTTTCTTTTAGTGTTCCGATCTTTCTAATTGAGTATAGCATCTTTATCCAATCTTTTTTTTTCAAAATAAATTTCAAACACAATCATCTATTTACCCATAAGCATCTATTAATATATATACACATATGTAAGAGTATAAATACATATTAATAGATGCTTATAGGACAAAAGGTTGAAAGAGGCCACATAAGGGAAAGAAAACTACATAAGCTAATCCACCTTCTAAAGACATGTATTTCAAAAGCTCTAGTCCCACATTGGTTAGATCACAAACCTTTTAAGTGTTTATATATCTTTAGTAGTTGTTGTGTTGGTAAAAAGAGTTGAGAAAGGAGTTGGGCTCGCGCGCATGAATCCAAGCCGTTTGCACTATTCGAGGTGCAAATCGATGAATCCTCCCCGCGCACGATAAAGAGCGTCTCGGTTTTTTTGCAAATTAATTTTAGAATTTTTGCAGCTTACCTAAGAAACCATATTGTTCGCGCGTGCCTAACCAAGTTAACAAAATTTAAAGATGTAATTATGATTGCTTATTATAATATCTAATACACTTTTAATTACATTTTCCCAATTTGTCTGCAATTCGCCTACCCGTCTGGCGAATTTGTGTTATGTTCGTAATTTGTTTCTGTGCCAGGAGCAAAACAGTGAAGACATCGACCAAGTTTGGGACTTCTGCCACGTGACTCTTGTATTCGCCAATACGGTTGGTGAATTTAGTTAAAAATAGGGTTTACGGTTTGTACTAAATTCTCCAACCGTGTTGGCGAGTCTGACGTGGACCTCCACGCGTTCCGCGGAGTCCACGTCACCACAAACGGTGGTAGTTTGGTAAAATGTTTTGAAACAGGGGTATTTTGATAATTAGTTTCAATGAGAGGGGCAAAAGAATAAAAATGTCCTTTTTTTCTATTCATAAAAGTTTAGGTGAGTTTAACACCAATTATTTTACTAGACTCAAGACATACCACTAAATTACATAGACAATAAGAACGAAACCTGCATCCTTATGCAATATGAGTCACTTCCCTATCAATGATAATTATGATATCAATCATATTTGACATTATATTCTATTTCTATTTTTAGTAGGATAAAAATCCTCTAAATCTATGTTTGATTAACTTTTCTTGAAATTAATAAAAATAACATGATATTTATACTCATCTGTGCAGGAGACAATGTCCACACATGTCTATGATGGAAGGAAATCTCAATAGGGTCACACCTCAAAGAAATGTTATACACAATATTATTAAACTCGGGCAATCCCATTGGGTCAACCCAAAACCTAGTGTCTAGGCTCAGTTGATTGGGTCAACCAGACCACTTACCTATGCCAGATCGTGAATTAGATGAAATATGTCCAAGTAAGTGTGTTCTACTAATTAAACCAATGACACTCATTGACCTAATAAATTAGTCGGATGGAGTCTCGAACCAGATTTAATTTAATAAGTTAATAACATGCATGCATGTGTCCCGACACAGGGCTCCACACATAAATCACTGCGAATTACGATGTCCGCCCAGCAACAGCAGCAGCAACGGTCCCTGTGGACCGCCGCCGAAAGAAAATGCCTCCACCTCCTCCAGCGGCGGAGCAACACCTTCGCCACCCTCCTCCAAATCCACGCCTTCATCCTCCGCCACTCCCTCCACCACAACCTCAACCTCCTCTCCAAGTTCATCACCACCTCCTCCTCCCTTGCCACCGCTAATTCCTGCTTTTCGCGGCGCCATAACGCCGCCGCAATAGTCCGTCACGCCCGCCGCGTCTTCGACCACGCCCGCAACCGCGACGAGTTCCTCTGCAACGCGATGATCAACGCCCACTTCGCAATTCGCCAGTTCTCGGAGCCTTTTTCCCTCTACAGGGACCTCTGCAGAGAAAAATGTCTTGGGTTCGAGCCTGGTGGATTCACCTTCACCGCAATGGTGAAGGGTTGCACGGCTTGCGTGGCGAAGAAGGAGGGGCTGGAGATTCATGCAGTTGTTGTGAAGAACGGGTTTTGCTTGGATTTGTATGTGGCCACTGCGTTGGTTGACATGTATGTGAAATTCGGGGTTTTGGGGAGTGCAAGGAAGGTTTTCGATGAAATGCCTGATCGGAGCGTTGTTTCGTGGACGGCGGTTATCGCCGGGTATATGAGGTGTGGGGATGTGAGTGAGGCTAGGAAGCTTTTTGATGAAATGCCTGAGAGGGATTCTGCTGCTGTTAATGTGATGATTGATGGGTATGTGAAGTTGGGGTGTATGGGTTTGGCTAAGGATTTGTTTGATGAGATGGGTGATAAGAATGTGATTTCTTGGACTAGTATGATCTCTGGGTATTGCCGTAACGGCAATGTTGATTTGGCTAGGTTGATGTTTGATCTTATGCCAGAGAAGAACTTGTTTACGTGGAACGCTATGATGGGGGGATATTGCTGGAACAAGCGGCCCCATGAGGCATTGGTGTTGTTTCGCGAGATGCTGGCGAGCGCAGCCATGGAGCCGAACGAAGTGACTGTTGTGAGTGTTCTTCCTGCTATTGCTGATTTGGGTGCTTTGGATTTGGGTGGTTGGGTTCATACGTTTGCCCAAAGGAAGAAGCTTGATAGATATGCTAATGTCCGGACTGCCCTTATTGATATGTATGCAAAATGTGGCGAGGTTGAGAAGGCAAAATTGCTTTTTGGCAAGATGCCTGAGAAGGAAACATGTTCCTGGAATGCTTTGATTACTGGTTTTGCAGTTAACGGACGTGCAAAGGAAGCGTTGGAGGCATTTGCGATGATGATACAGGAAGGGTTTGAACCAAACAAGATAACTATGATTGGTGTCCTTTCTGCTTGCAGCCATTGTGGTTTGGTGGATGAAGGAAGAAGATGGTTCAAAGCAATGGAGAAATTCGGACTTACACCTCAGATTGAGCATTACGGTTGCATGGTTGACCTTCTAGGAAGAGCCGGATGCTTGGATGAGGCTGAGGAATTGATTCGGACCATGCCTTACGATGCCAATGAGATAATATTGAGTTCTTTTCTATTTGCCTGTGGTTACTTCAAAGATGTTGCGAGGGCTGAGAGAGTGCTGCAAGAGGCTGTGAAGACAGAGAAGTGGTGTGCTGGAGACTACGTGATGATGAGAAATCTGTATGCCACGGAACAAAGGTGGAGAGATGTTGAGGATGTCAAACAAATGATGGAGAAGAGAGGGTCATATAAAGAGGTTGCTTGCAGTGTCATTGAGGTTGATGGTAGCTTCAGAGAGTTTGTGGCTGGTTATTACTTGCATTCAAAGCTAGAGGCCATTCAGTTAACCTTGGCGCAGTTGTGTAAACACTTGAAGGCTGAAATGATCTTTTGAAAAATTGAAATGTGAGAGAGCTGAAATGGAGGAGAGGTCAAGAGGCAGTGAGAATTGGAAAGGGTACATGGTTCGGGAATGGATAAGTGGTTCATTTTTATACTCAGTTCGCCATTTTTTATGCTTAAATTACAAACACTTATTTGTAAAGAATTTGGCGAGCATATGCGGAACAATGGATTATGTATGCAATCAGTATGCAGGATAATTGAGAGAACCCGGAAAACATGCTCCTAACTCAACCAGAGTGGTAATATGAGAACAGAACACAAGTACATATGGAATTCAATTGGAGTACAACTCTGAAGCTTGAGCTGTGTTCGAGTGCCAGTGCCAAATTTAAACATTAATTTCAAGACTTGAATGCTAGAATCATAGCTATTCTTCACGCTATGCATTGTACCATTCTTGGTGCCTTTCTGCAGATTATGTGCGACTTCTCTTGTTCTGGTTCACATGATTACTCCACTCAGCTGGTTTGCACTGTGAAGAAAATTTTCCGAAAGTATGAGACACTGCTATCTTAGGCCAAGACTTGTTGAGTGACCACTGACCAGATATGACCACTTCCACGGTTGAGAGTTGTGAGTTGTGGCAACTGGAATGGTTTAAAGTATTCTTCTGCAAGGAATTATTTGGCTCAATTTATGTTGAAATTTATGTTTACAACAACTAGATTATAGAAAAGAATGTACTCTAAGAGGAAGAGTACTAGGTACAGATCAGGAATTCAATCTGAAAATCTTTGTGGGAAACAAATAATAATGTTGTCCACCAGAATTGGATTCTCTAAATTGAAGAGCACATATTTGAAATCAAAGTGCAAAATATAAGAATCTCAATAGTAAATTTATATGTGATAATCCACTCTTGCGGTTTTCCTCACTACTTCGATAAATTTATAGCCAACCACATTCAATGTGTGTTAATCCACTCTTGCGTTTTCTTCACTACTACGATAAATTTATAGTCAACAATATTCTAACCTGTGTGTTTGCCGTTGCTTCAGTACCACAATCTACTTGAGTTGAAAATCATATTATGTCACACTCTTGATATGCATTCATGAAAAATTCTTGTTTGGTCATAAGACTAACACTTTATATCTGAGCGCATACACAATAGAAGTGTGTTTTACTACTTTTATTATTGTGTGTTTCACCAAGTCTTTTTGGGTCTCACTTAGTAAGATCTACTTTTATTATGTATGTGCTCAAATATGAGATGTTGATCTCATGACCGATCAAGAATTTCTCACCATTCATTTCCAAAACTACTAACAGGACCATTTTTTTTGTCTACATCCCATTTATTTTCTAGAGAATGGATTTTCTTATGTTAAAATTGGTCATACTTATTTATGTGAAGAGAAATAAAGACACAAATTTTAAATAAATAGAACTCCCTTAAAATGAGTAAGACTCATTTTAAACTTTTATATCTTAATCTCTCATCACATGAACAAAAGCGACCAATTTCACCATGAGATGATTCATTCCCTTTACTCTATTGGTGTTCCATAAGTTTGAACCACGAAAAGATGTCACACCAAGAAATAATATAATCCCAATTCTCAAAAACTAGTGAAGACATGTAATGATTGATATGATCCACTAATGATGTAAATCAAAGTTTTATTAGAATAAACCAGATGTATTTGCTCACATTTTGTGCAGCATGGAACGTATAAATAGCTTACAGAAATAGCACTGCCCTTGCCCAAGTACATCAAAATATTTGACAAACAAAATATTTACACAGGATGATCGAAGCATTCCGCAATATTTTTCAAGAAATTTCCGGTTCCTCCAGCTGTTACACGAAGAAATCATTCTATGCAAGTTCAGCTCAACCATATTATCTCCGGTTCCCACTCTTCGAGCCGGGTTTCTTCTTCCCGCTCCTTGCGTTCCGAGCGCTCTTCAACCTTGATGTAGAACATGCCTTCAAAGCAGAATGCAGATTACGTACAGTATTCAAAGCGGCTGAGTCAGGTTTCGGAAACTGAGCCAGGGAAATGGATTTCTGTTCTTCACCGGGTTCGTTGGTCGAATCCACAGGCTGATATCGAGCATTCTCAAAATCATGCAGCTCTTCCTTAACTGTCTGATTTTGTATTAGACCTTCATTCTTGGTCTACATGCAAGAAAAGGACAACATTAACAGTGTTTGTAATGATCCTATCCTATGACATATACATACAGAGATTGATCAAAGTTTGCAATTCCAATACACAACCTTAGTAGATGGACAGTCGAGTCCGAGGTTACGGGAGTTCGTGTTTTCAAAATCAATACAAACCAAAGAGCAATTCGTTAAGTATTATCTTGCCATGTGAAATGATAATAGCAATTTTGTACCGACAAGTACTTCCAATTCCAAGAAGCAGACATCAAATAACAGATAGGCATATAACAAGGCAAAGTGCAAAGTACAAAGCTTTGGCAATTTCTAAAAACCTAGAATTTTCAGCACAGCAGGTCTAGAGTATTCATATATAAACATATTGTACACATCAACAGCAACAACAACAACTAAGCCTTGTCCCACTAGATAGTCGGCTACATAGATCAGTTGACAGTGTGGTGTTCTATCATAAATCATGTCAACAACGGTCAAACCATCAAAATCTAAATATTTTTTCAAATTATACCATTCACATGTATAAAAAAAGAAAAAAATTGAAAACCACCACCCAGGAAACTCATTTGGGAAAAATAACTAAATTAGGTTGTACATCTCAATTTTCCACTGTGAATAGGATAACAAGAAATGAGAACAACCATAAGCTCGATTAGGAAAATTCTGTGACACGACTCAATTCTTGTGAAGGATGGTGATGTAACAGAAACTCAAATAAATGTAATTAACAATTTCAAAGCCATGAGGATGGTGCAAGCAATGGAAAACTCCATTGTTACAATGATAGCCGATCAGTGTTATCAAATATCAGCTATAGCTCTGCTATAGTAAGATAGCGTAGCGGGTTTTGAGTTAGCTGCTATGCTATTTTACATTGTTAATTGGTCGCTATAGCAGAAATAGCGGCGCTATAGTGGAAAAAATAGCGGGTTTTGAGCCAAATGATATTTCCTCTATTCTGCTATTTATAACACTGTAGCCAATATCAAGCACAAACAATCACGTATATTTGTTCATAACTATCATAAATTTACACAAGCAAAATAGAAAACATAATAATATACAAGTTACTTTCATCCAAAAAGCTTACATTTTCCTGCAGAATCTCAGCCTGAAGCCGGTTTGTGGTTTCAATAAAGGGAGTTATCCCTTCCCGAGTTGATGTATTTCCGGGCATAAGTACATCTTCCTCATAGAACTCAGTTTTAAGTTGAGAAGAAGAATGAGCAAAACTAACTGGGAATGTGTTCTCATTACGATCAGAACTATTAAATCTATCTGAGCCAATCATGCTCAACCGAGTTACAGAACAGAACTTGCCCGGATTTTCACTAACCACGTTGTCAATCCGATTTTTCAATTTCTGAACTTGTAACTCTAATGTTTCAATCTTTTGAAAGATGTCATCCAACGATTTATCAATATCTTCACGATCAGAATACCACATATCATTCAACGTGGATTCCTCGATTTTATCAGCATTACCTCCTGATATCAATGACACGGAACGTAGAATTAAAAATTTAGAATCTCATGGAAAGTATAAATAATCGTTAATTGATCACAAAATTTTTCTTTAAAATGGTCATATAATAACAATTTAATACATGAAAACCAAGATGAAAACCTGTGTATGCAATACTTTCACCTTGTTCGATTCATTTTAACGGTGAGATAAATTTTGCTATTAGCATAAACAACAAAAAGAGCACTATGTTCACTACTGCTACTCACTTATGGCAACACCACGAAAATCTTCCACACCAGCACCATCAGTACTGTCTCGGTTCTCTGGAGAACGAAAAAATAGGGCGGAAAATTATATAGGGGAGAAATATTCTAGGAAAAATAAACCACAACCAACTGAGAAATAACATACCATAGTAAGAGAATATAGCATGGTTAGACATGTATGACGATAAATCACACTCTTCAGCTCTCTTCCTTTTCTTCCGCTTCATGACTTTATTCCTACGGATGCCATCGGATATAGGTATTGACCTGACATCAAAGCCATCTACTGCATGCTTTGAAAACTCAAGCTGCTTCTTATAATCGTACGCCGCAAGCTCTTTATTGTATTTAAGCTCTTGAGAGTGAAGCTTCCTCATCTGCAATTCTAGCCACTTACAGCGCCACATAAGAGGGCGAATGAAGCTCCTCCAATGAGTTGTAACCTTCTTCTTTCTGAAAGGTTAATAGTGTAAGTTGTTATAATCGTAAAACACACGTAAGTGACCGGTCTTCTAATCAAAAACACATAGCAAATGAGACAACATAAACATACCTTATTAGAAGTGGTTCACTCCAATCGTCATCCATTGGTGATTCAACTTCACTATCGCTGAGTCCTGAGCTGGATTCAGTCTCTACACAAGATCCTGTATCGCCAAAAGAACTGGAACTGGAACGCTCGGTGTCATCCTCGGAAGCATCTTCCACCAACTTGCCGAAATTTATGCCCCCGATCCCAGTTATGTTAACTTGCAGATCCTCCTCATTTCCACCTGACCGTTCAATTTCCTTGCCAGGCCGCAGATCCACCTTTTGTTCAGATTCGGAAGATATCGCTACATTCACTTTACTAGCGTCAACTTGTGCTTCTTGTAGAGAAGCTTCTTCCGGCTTGACATTCGCATTTTGCATATGCATAGCTATATTCTCCTTACTAACAACAGCTGGTACTTCTTGTGGCGCAGTTTTTTCTGACTTGCCATTCACATTCTGCATAGGCATACCTATATTCTCCTCCTTACTAACCACAGCTTGTAGTTCTTGCAGAGCAGTTTTTTCAGACTTTCGATTCACATTCTGCACCAAGTCTAGGCCCATTTTTCCAAATCATGCAATCTTTGCTGTTTTAGAAAAGAATTTTGTTGAGCTGGAGAGAAGAGGTATACAAAATGATAAGAGGACAATGAAGGAGAACTTCAATTTTCCAATCTCTCAACATATCTGAGAGGAAAATTCCTCTAAAAAGATTGTGTGTTTCACACCAAGTACGGACCAAACGCCTAATGTTATCCCACAAAACTTGCTAGTATGAAAATTTGTCGTTGAAGGTGAGAGATTGAAATTTGGAATTGGAAACTTATGAAACCCCCTTCCCCAGTTTTCTGAAAAATCATGTCCTAAAAACCCAAATACATACATACATGCATGCATACATATTCAAATATATGTTTTTTAATGAATTTAAAAAGAATTCATTAAAAATGTTTGCAGGTCAGAGCAAAGAAAATGTTTCCTAAAGTGTTCATTTTCATCTTCTTCTTTTTTTTTGGGTTAAAAAACAAACAAACAAAACAAAACAATACAATAAAATTCCCACCAAATTCAACAAAGACGCATGAATCAAAAGAGAAAGATAGAGAGAGAGAGAGAGAGAGAGAGAGAGAGAGAAGCACTTACTAGGGATTTGTGATTGAGAGTGTCCAAAGATTTTCCTTCACTTGAACTGGATTCTTCTTCAATGCCTCATTCATTCCTTTGCTGTGTCAGTCACTACTCACAACACAACACTCCCATACAATTCGTTTCTGAGCCAAAACAAAATAAATAAAATCCATCAAAGAATAATTTTTTTTTTAAAAACCATTGTTTATTTTCATCTTAAAAAAGTATCCACACATTGGAAACTTGCCACATAAAGCAATCTCTAATTATTTATTTATTTATTCACCTAATAAAGAAAAGCCATTATTGTTGTCGTTGTATTAAAATAATAACCAAAACAATATAATAATTAACATCAACATAATATTGCATTTAAAAAAAATACTGAAATTATTATTTAATTAATTTTTTCCCTGCGCACACGAGGGGAAAAATATTTGGGGGCGAAGAAGAGAATAAGCAATGAACAGTAATGATGGCGGCATTGGATGACGCCAACGAAGGTTCGGTTCATATGATTTTACAATCAAATCATTCAAAAATTGAAACTTGAGAACAAAAAACAAAAAAATTAAGATCGTAATTTCCGATGACACAACCTCTGCAACTTCCCAATTAGATGGCAGTGAAAAATTGTGATTGTGTGTGTTTGAGAGAGAGAAATCACATGAAACATTTTGCCACGTCATACCTCGTACGAAACTCAAAGTGTTGTTCTTCTTCATCTTCAGCCTCAGCTTCAGCTTCTATTCTTCTTCTCTTGCTCTGTTTGTGATTGTGGAACATGTAAAAGCGTTATCCCTCTGATCCTTCTTCACCTCGTATCCTGTGCTCTGTTTTTTTTCACTGCGTTTAGGTTGTGTTTGTTTTATGTTGTGCTGTGCTGTCGTCGTGTGCTGTTTTCTCTGTTCTGTTCCAATTTATTTATGAACCTCATCAATTTTGAGCTTCAATATATTTTTGGGGGGCCATGGAAGTTCACCTTCTTTTTGTCCTTGTTTTTTTGTTTTTCTTTTCTGTCTTTGCTTGTGGCCCAAATTGTTTGTAATTCGACCCCAAAAAAAAAAAA
>QANU01055523.1:393873-492991 GCA_003254905.1 Nissolia schottii
ACTAAAAATATAAACAATAAACATGACAAGTAATGGAACATATGGGCACCAACCCCTCGACCCATAGTTTGACCTTCCTATGCAGCCCCAGTAATGTCTTTCAAACCTTCCCCTTTAGGAGCTTCCCGATGGAGCCACCATCCCTTCTACACATTATGACACAAATATTGTACTACGATCGCTTCATGATCAGTCTCTTCCACAAGGTTCACAGAGAGAGACAAATGGAGGCACAACGGAACGGGTGGGCAATACCAAAGGGATTGTTTGCAAAAACTTTAAAAAATTGACTAAATGAGGTGCGGTGACACCATGATAATATTTTCCAATCAGTTTTTATGAAAAATGGGGTTTCATTACGAGACCAAACATCATGGGTCTCATGGTAGAAGGTACCGGCATTGAGGTTTAAATTCCTAACCTCGTGCATATAGAGAAAGAAGAATTTTGATAAGGTTATTTTATAATTTATATTAATTAAATGTTTGGAATTTTTTTCACTGATATTTTGGAGAAATTTTTTGCCGAAATTATTTTCACTAAATCTACTTAATCTTTCCTAATTTGAATTTCAAATTTCATCAAACTTATTCCACGAAATATTTTCTAATTTAAAAGTGGCATTCTCTCACATAATATTTAAAATACAACAAATAAAATTAAATAATTTATATAAAAAATAAGATCAACAAATATAAAACAATTTTTTGTTCCAAGCACAAGTACTAAAATAGTGAAAAAATAAAAACATATTATGCTTCAATTAATAAAATATACTATAATTATAATTCATTAAATAAAAAATAAGTATATGAATTTAATTTATATATAATCATTAGAAATACAGGAAACCAACAAATTGTCTAACAATTGATAAACGGTTTAATGATGCACAGAGATGAGGATACAAGTTCAATTTCAAAAATTTTAAGAAGAAAAATAAGAACATTATAAAGGCAAGAAATCAATGAAGTAACTACCCACAATCAATTGACTAGATTTATTGTTGCTTTGTTTGGTGGCTTTGGGGATACAGGAACGTTCAAGTCCTCAATAATGACAAGTGGACTCCCTATATATTATGTCCACAATCAGGTCAGTGCTAGTTTTTAGTGTTTGGACGGTATTTGTAATTCTGGTCGTTCAGTTCAATAGTTGTGGCTGAGCCATGGTACTATCGATCAAGCTGAACGTGGACGAGAGTTCTTATGGGTTCAACCGATTTTGGTGGGTTATTCCGAAATTGGAATGGGAGATGGCTTCTTGGATTTCAAGGGCATATTGGAATTTCTGGGAACCCTCAAGTGGAGTTGATAGCGCTGACACAAGGTCTTCGCATTGCTTGGCGACTCCGTAGAGGTCATTCGTCTAGTTCGAGAGAGCGATATTGCTGATCTGCGTTTCCATTATTATCACCTTGTCATTAAAGAGCTTAGAGACAGGTTACAACCAGATTGGATGCTCTCTTTGACACACCCTTCGCAAGGTTAATTTTTGTGCTAATTTTCTTACTAAAGCTGGGGCTTTGGGGTATCAGAATTTAGTTATTTTGATTATATGGGGTCTTCCATGTGTTGTAGTCTTTCTTTTTCTTTTTTGATTAATTGATAACTCTCTGATTTTAGTGTTATATTAGTTTGTTTCCTATGTATTTTTAATAGTTTTTAGGATTTTTATTTATTTATAGGTATAAATTACGATAGCTGCATTTAGTAGAATTATTTAGATTTTATTATTTTTTTTATCTCTTTTTTATAGTTTTTATTTGAATTTTAGAAAAATAAATCTCAAGAGGATCATTGAAGATTGAAAGAAGATAAGAGTTATATAAGATTGAATAAAAGATTTGAAGAGAAGATTTGGATTAGAAAAGATAAATTTGAATGTGATTTGGAAAGACTTGAGTGAAGATATGCTGAAACTTTTTTTATGCTGACTTTGTCACGAATTTTGTACCTCGGTGAAGGATAAATCTCGACTTGGCTCCAACTACCAAGTTGTAAATATTTCTTTTATTTTTA
This sequence comes from Nissolia schottii, assembly GCA_003254905.1. NCBI lineage: Eukaryota > Viridiplantae > Streptophyta > Magnoliopsida > Fabales > Fabaceae > Nissolia > Nissolia schottii. Next base: position 395,895 of record QANU01055523.1, read on the forward strand.
ATTAGAGACTTGGATCAACTCAATCGGATATGTGTATAACAAGTTATGACATTTTTTACTATGATAGTGTAATGTTGTCAAAAAAATCCGATTTTTAGCATTTTGTTTACCTATTTCTGTGTCTAAACTCTATAAATACAACCCCAATGGCACCAAAGAAGTGGGGGAGGGGATCAGATTTGAGGAGGAGGCAACTCTAGAGGTGCTAACCGAGGCCAAAGCGCCGTCGTCGGGGTGCTACGCGAGAGCTCCACACCCCTACTCATCGTCTACTACCGTTTGTCACCTATGGTGTTGTTTTCTATGTCTCTTTTCTCATCTTTTCACTTGTTCTTTTCTTCTTTATGTACTAAGTCCCCTTGCTAGAACAGTGATGTAACCTCTTTGTATGATGCTATTTCAATTCAATTTATTATTCAATGTCAATTAATGTGTCTTAAGTTTCTTTCACTGTTCTTAATGCTTTAATTGTTTGATCACTAATTAATTGAATCCTTGTTTCGTATGCAATTCGAGAGAAGGAATACAAAAGTCCTCATGTGAGATTAACCACAGACTAGCGTAAGATTATAGATAATTTATGCGGATTGTGTGGTCGTGTGTGGGGAAATTCACAAATCGTTCAAGTTTCAAATAGGCTAGTTTACACTAAGAATGTATTTGGTCTAGGAGAAGAAATTGCTTGACCTTGAGAAATGCTTATAATTAGGATAAGAACCCCGACCACTAATTAAGATCAATTGATAAGTGTTTAATAGTTGTATTAGGATAACTGTGATTTTGTCTATGAATTTACCTAAGTCTAGAGTAGGTGAGTCATTAGCCTTAACGTTCTTCTTATCTCTTATTTTTTATTTAATTGTTTATTTTATACTTGTTATATCTTCAACCTCCTCTCTATCAATTTAATTCAGTAATTTATTAATTAAAATTAAACATATAATATTATTTTCGTGGACTCGACAACTTGAATTATACTTTCTCTTATTACTTATATGAACTAATGTATTTGTTAGAGTGCAAAACTCGCGTCATGAATAGAAAAAAAATACGTTAGAATATTTTTTTTTCTTCAGTTTTCTAAGATATCCATCGAACCACATTAACAATGACTAGTCATTCAAGTCTCCCAAGCAATATTTTTTTACTTACTTATTTATTTTTCATTCTCATTCTACCACAGGTTCAAATTCAGGCAGCGATGATGAAGAGGGACACACATCTCTTTCATGCGTGCCAAATCCACTTGGTTGATAATCTTAACTTATGAAAATGGTGCATTATAGAGAGAGAGAGAGAGATAGATTTAAATTTTTTAAAATAAAACCTAAATTAGATCAGAAAAGAAAAAGAATAATGGTGAAATTCCACATTGTAGAAGATCTAAACTCCTAAATTCAGGGTATAAAAATACAACGCGCGCAGCATTCACGCGCCGAAGAGGGGAGAGAGAGGGATGGGGGTCCCACGAAAGAAGAACCTGTGCCTGAGCTGGTAATGGCATATTCCTCTTTCTTCTCCTCCTTCTGCAAAATCATCGCCACCAAACATCATCTTCTTTTCTGGTTTTTGAATTTCAGCTAGGGAGTCCCCAAAAAAATCACTTTTGGGACTTTAAAAGTGAAAAAAATAAATCACTTCTTAATTGGTCACTTTGATTTTTAATGGGCAGCGCAAGAGTGCTCTCGACCCTTGCGGTGCTCCTCCTTATCGCATTCAATGTCACTGTGGCGCAATCCCTTCCATTCATAGTCTTGCATGGTAACATCCCTTTTCTTCTTTTGTTTTAGTTATTTATTTATTTATTTATTATTTTGTTGTAATCTTTATCTTGTATCAGTCAATTATTATCATTGGATTTTGGTAAACTCAGAACTTCATTCTATTTTGGTCAACTCAGAGCTTATTTTGAAATAAAAAAACATTTTTTTTTCATGGTTCATTGTTGGTTGTTTATGTTGAAATCCATAATGTGTTGATAAGAAAGCTAGGGTTCTTAGTAGAAGATTAGGAATTTGGGAAAAGGAAAAGGGTTTACCACAGTGAGAGTGGTATGCAACAAGGAAAAGCCCCAGGTTAAAAAAGAACCCTAGTTAAAATAAGAAACATCATAGTTAAAGAGAGGTTGTTTAATTAAAGAAAATAATCCTTGTTAAGATAGGAAAAAACATAATTAAAAGAAAATGGCTATCAATCCAAAAATGGTTGGGTTAACATGTTGCATCTTGATGCTGAATTGGAACCTCACAAGGAGACCCAATTTCCAGTTGTGGTGCTGCACAATTGCAGTGTCTACTATCTTCTTTAGGGAAGGAACATAAAAAATTATTTGTAATTTTGAACCTTATGACAAATCCAAGCCACAAGCCACAGGACAAATGCATTCCATGCTATGACTAGTGATTATAGTGATGGTTTCATGATGTTTTCCCTTAAAAATGACCACTTTTCTATAACTGATGTGTTGCATTTTCATGAGCAAATTAGGTTGACAAGTATATGAATGACATATGTTGTTAGTGAATTAATTTTCTTTATTTAAACAAAGAGCGAGGATATAAACAATGATTTGTGTTAATGAGTACAGTGGGAGAGAATATAGCTATGAAGTTTTCTTACGGGGAAAGGTTCTTTCTCAAGGTCAAGGCATGGGTAGGCCTGAGTATATCTTGAAACAAAGTAGTAGACAGGGAAGTGCACCTAGAAAATAATAATTAAGAAACGGTGTCACTTTTTTTTTTGGGTACATTTGAAATTTTAACGCATGCTTTAGCAAGAACAAGTGAATCTACACAACGTTGTTGCATGCTCAACCATAAGATACATAAGATACTGACTTTTGTGTTTGGACTTTCTGTCAGGTATTGGAGATAAATGCAAGCATCGAGGAATCAAACACTTCACTAAGCTTTTAAGTGACTGGTCTGGTGCTCAAGGATACTGCTTGTATGCTATTTCTAAATTTCTTCATATTATATAGTATACTCATTTGATCATTACTTTCTTTTTGGTCTGAAGTCCTTATCCTAGGGGGAGGCAGTCGTGCAAAATATTTCACAATAAGCCTGAAAATAAATGAGATAGAGGAATTCTGCAGATGTTATCACTTTGTTTTCTTTGCTAACCTGAGAAGTAGATATTTTACACATACACACACATTGCATTATGGATGTAATAAATTCGTAACTAGCTATATGTACTTCATCTATCTGTAGAGAAATTGGAAATGGATCATGGGATTCTTGGACCATGCCCCTATTAAAACAGGTGACTCTTGAATGAAGTGCTTCCATTTCACACATGTTTGGTGGCTGAAAATTAAATGACCATATGTTTACTCTCTGTCCTTGCAGACAGCTATTGCTTGTGACAAGGTGGTGAAGTTTGTTTGGTGAATTATCTGTCCCTTTAGTTTAATCATATTTTGTTTTTGCGTAAGTGTTCGTTTTGTCTATAGGTGAAGAAGATGAGTGCTCTAAGACATGGTTACAACATTGTTGGACTTTCTCAGGTGAATAAGTGGTGCTATGAAACCATTTTTATCATTAATTTTTCTTTGGAAACAATATTATGACTGTTAATTTGTTGTGAAAACTTTGTAAATATCCATGTCTTGGAAGATGCTCTTTTGCTTGTATATACTTGGGTAACATTTAAAGCTTGCGAGAATGTAATTATTTACATGTTAAATGCTTGGAGCTCTGCATATATGTATGTTTCTATATGTAGATCATTTTTTTGGTCTTTGAGACTTTGGTCAATTGCTCATGCAATTTTGGCTTTGAGGTGGTGTTTAGGTAAAGCCCTATTCTAAGAGACAACTTTGAGATTTGGACTCTTACATTGCATGGAACATCCACTTGGGATCACATTCCGGTTCTACTATGACCAACCACTGTAGGGTGTTTTTATATGTAGATCTTGCAAATTCTTATGTTATTTGCTTTGCATGTTGAAACATTACAAGTTGAAGTAAATGGTATATCTGTAAAGGAAGATAAGCAATCAAATCATGTTGTAATCTAATAGGCATAGTTATTTAAACCTCAACTGGCCTTCTAATGGGACTGCTACTAGTGGCAATGACCTTTGACCAGGCTAGTTCACCCCATTGGGTCAGAGTAGCATTCAAACTAGCGAATTATGGAAGTTTTTGATTTTTCATGCATTTTCCTTCTAAAATGCGGGGCTATTAATCAAACATTTTAAATGGATTATTGTTTGATGCCATGCCCTTTTAAAATGATTTCCCTGTCATTTTGTTTTTACCTGATTTTCTGGATTTCCTTGCCTGAATTCACATATTGAATAAAAGTGTAAATTGATTGCTTTTGAATATTAATGACATGTTACTTCGACAGCTGGTTCTTGATTTCTCTACCTAAATTTCTAATTTATTTATTCATTGGAACTTTCTGTTATAATCATGAACATATGCATCCTTAGAATCTGTAACAAATCATCAAAATTAATGCATTGATGTTGGCCTATTAATTTGATTCTAAATTGGTGTTGCAATATAAATATTTCTGATCTTGATATTTCTCCTCTTGTATGTTTTTCTTCTGTTTAACTTATATTATCTTACTCAACTTTCAGTTTTTGGCTTTGTTTTTCCTATATAGATCACATATTAGTTCGTTTGGTTCTCAGGGCAACTTGATTGGTAGAGGGCTTATTGAATTTTGTGATGGAGGACCTCCTGTAAGAACTAACTTTATGATCTATAATTCTAGATATTGTACATGTATTCCCAAAGGTAAAAAAAAGAAATCCCGATATTGCATCTCGGTGGTTGATTTTCACCGATATTTCAATGTAATGTATTATACTCTATTTATTTTTTCTTTGTACATGATACAGGTTAAGAATTTTATATCACTTGGAGGTCCACATGCTGGTACCGCTTCTATTCCATTCTGTGGAGTATGTGCTTCTTATACGACTGTGCTTAGAAATTCTTTGCTGTTCCTCAATATGCTATTTTTCTTTTGTCAAGGTTAATTCGTGTATGCTTTGTAAAAGATCTAGATCCACCAGATGTGCATAAAATTATTGCCTTCCTACATAGAAGTGCAGATAGTAATACAACATGCATTAATGCAACATGCTTTATTAGAAAGTGTAATAAACAAAGTTTCCCGATTAGATGCAATGAGTTGCCATATTTTTTTATTCATCATAGACATTGCAACTAATCAAGAAATTGCAAGTCTAGACAAGGAATCTGACAAGAACCTTGAGACAACCATAATAGCTAGCTATTGTAGTTGGTGAGCCGAAGGCCTTGCAATTGGATAACACAATGTCAAAGATTATGCATCATTCAGTGAAACATGAAAAGAGGATATACTTGCTTTGAGGGTCCTTTGGAACCAAATAGTATTAATTGAACGTTGTAAAGATAAGAAAGAGTCAAGTTTGATTCTGCATGTATCTATATCCTCTAGAGTTCTCTTGAACTGCATTCTGTATTTGCTTATGTAATTGCCATCTCAATTGTGCACCTTCTACCTTTTCTTCCCTAAGGCAGGCGAACAAAAATACTCTTTGAAGCTAGTTTCTTTGTCACTGTCACCTAATGACTTCAATGATGCACCTCTACCAACTTGACATTAAAAACTCCTTTCTTCTTAGGGAGTTTGTTGAGAAAGTTTACATGCAGCAATCACTCAGCATTGTTGCTTGGTAGGGGTCTAGGATAATGTTATGAATTGTTGTAATCTATAAATTGGAAGCTGGTGCAAAGTTTTTCATCTTGCTATCCTGTATGATAATTTGTATGGGATAAAGTAACATGGACATTTTGTTATACTAGGGCAATAGATAATAGGCATACTATTTTAATTGTTAATTTGTACCCTAGCAACTGGTAGGTACTACACTCTAATTTTCGAAATCAATTTATCTTGTATTTTTTTAACTACATGCTGCTGACCATAAAATGCTGATCCTGCATGTTTGACACATTATATGTTGGATTGATTTAAAGCTTTTGAAAAATTAAGTTGTTAAATTTGTTAATGCAAGAGTTGTCTGGGTATGGTCTAACATGAGGTTTTGCTTTTCAGTCTGAGTTGGTATGCACTTTTGTGGATACTATCATCAAATTAGAGGTCTACAGCAGCTTTGTTCAGGTTTTGACTTTGACTTTTCATTCTTTGTTGTTTTGTTGAGATGAAAATTGGTCATCTGCAAAATGGATATTAGTATGTCCTTATTTCTTTTTTACTTTCATTTCAAAACCCCTTATTTCTTTGTTCAATGATGGTGCAGCAAAATCTTGCTCCCAGCGGCTACGTTAAAATACCAATAGTGAGTATTATCTCGGTTTTTTTCCCCCTTAAGTATTTCTGTTTTGGATGATATTTTCATCAATGTTGTGTTTCCAATCTTCAAACATCACAGCCATTCATAGGGAGATCTTGGAGATGCAATTCTTTGTACTGCATCACAATACATGCTACACTGTCTTGACCTGCATTTTTCCGATCACATTCATTTTTCCGAAGCATCATTTGATATAAGTTGCTTTTTGCTTGTATAATTGCATCTAACACATCCCATAACTATTTTGATACACTATCTGCGGTCAATGACTTCATGTCCAAGTAAATTTGCTCCTTTTGATCATGAGCAGACCATCAAGTGTACCTATGTCTTACAAATCAGACGATCGGAAACATAATCTGTTCTTGTATATTTTTTCTTCAGGATATGTCTGGCTACATTAAAGGGTGCAGGTTCCTTCCAAAGCTTAATAATGAAATAGCTGATAGGAGGAATTCCACCTACAAGCAACGATTTGCTAGCCTGCAGAATTTGGTCCTTATCATGGTACGTTATAAGAACTACGCAATCTTCCTCTGATCCTCTCGTTAATTTGGAGTTGTCCAAATTTTCTACTACTGTGTCATTCTGACTGATCCGTCTTGCTCCGTCTTGTCTGCATGGAAACCAGTTTGAGCAAGATACCATTATAATACCAAAAGAAACAGCCTGGTTTGGTTACTATCCAGATGGGGCATTCCATCCTGTTTTGCCGGCACAGCAGGTAATTTAAGCATTTCATATCTGTAGATTATTGTTGCAAGTGTTGCACAATGCACTGGCCATAGTTTAGTACACAACCTGCATTGGAAGGAAGACCACCTTGACGAGGAAAGATGAAGTACCTTATGTTTGACATACAATACAAAATAATTAAAATAACAAGGAATGTTCTTGGATCTTAAAAGGAAACATTTTAATCTGCGCTGCTAGTTCTTCAAATTGTATGGCTAATAAGTTATCATGGATTACGCGAATCCTCGAAAAGCGGCGGAGCAAATATACAACAGGCACAGACACTTGACAATCAAAATTGTGCAAATTATCAAATATATGATGACATTATCAGGTGTAATCAAGACACACAGATCCGGAATAGAAAATTTGTAACATCTTCATTCACTAGTAGTCTAGTTTCATTTGTCTCTTTGCACATGAAACCTTAAGATAGCATTGCTTTGCGTCAATTGTCATTAGCCTTGATGTATGATGCGGTTCTAGTTGATACCGAGCTTGGCAGAGAATCATTTGGAGCGCCCAAGAAAAAAGTGATGAAGTAGCAATTTGGGTGTTTTTCAAGAGTAGTTTCTAATCAAATGATAATTTGATTGCATTAAATTCTCATCTATTTATCATGTTATATTTTTTGGCATTACATAACTTCCTTTTTAACGCATGCTACCTACCCAATTTTGTAGTGCCGCATATATTAGTGAGATCAAATTTTCATATTCAGATATTTGGTATCATTAGCATATGCTTTGTGTATGCAGACTAAGCTTTACACTGAAGACTGGATTGGCTTGAGAACTCTGGATGAAGCTGGGAAAGTTAAATTCATTAATGTGTCAGGAAATCATCTTGATATCTCTCAAAATGACATGAAAACTTACATGGTGCCATATTTAAAGGACCAAACATCATCAACAGTTACGAGGCCAGAAATAGAAGAATCTTTATCTCATGGTTGGATTTCTTCCATTTGGAGCTTTGTATAGAAAATGGTTGGGCTCAAAGAAGAATTTGCCATTGCTTCCTAATGATGTTTAGATAAAAAGGTGTTATAATATTGAAATGGCATGCTGCTCAACTAAACCCAAGGTTCTCCCATTAGTTCATCTATCTTTTGTTTCAAGGTTCTATAATCTTGTGGACCATCTTGATAGGGAATGTAAGTTGAATCTTATTACAAGAGTTCCTACGAGGTAACTGTATAAAGACGTACCAAATTATTTATTTGCTTATATTCAATACTTAGGGAGAGTCAGAAATTTATGTTTAGGGGGCCAAGACTATAGGCAGTAAAATACAAGTTCTCTATTTTTATATTGAGTAATTTTTTTTGGCATTTTTCTTTTTAATATACGTTATTATATAACAAGCTGTCACATGTTACTATTTCATAATGATGTAATATATATATATACACACACACAAGGTTGTCAAACTCGAGAGTTTAAGTAAACTCATGAATACTTAGCAAACTCAAATCGTAAACTCGTAAAAGTTTATATATGTAAAAAATATATGTTATAAGCAATATAATTAAGAATTAAATATGAATAAATTTTGTATTCATAATTGACATTGAATAATGTTAACTTTAAAATAAAATAAATGAAAAAAATATCATAAAATATATCTTAATGCATGACACTTATTTATGTCGTACTTTATTTTGTACATGTATTACTTTATAATTTGATAAAACATAGCCCAATTATCATAAATATATAAAATCAGCTTAGTAAATTTAATATATATTGTCTAACACACACAAAGTCAACTAAGTATCTAAAAAAGTTACCAAATTTATACATCTTGAGGTAAACTCGTATGTAGATTTTAACTCGTAAACTCACTAATAAAATCGAGAGTTTACTTAAACTCGTGCGAGTTTACCAAAAAAGAGTTTACATGAGTGTTAACTCGTTTTGTATAGTTACGATTTTACGAGTTAACTCAAGAGTTTAATAACCATGTGTGCGTGTATATATCAAAACAATTGCAATGGTCCAAACTTTAAAGTGTACTAATTATATGAAAATTTATAATGCTAGCTCAAGAATAGTTTGTTGAAAATAAATCTGAATATTATTATATCTTATCTTATTTTAAATTGATTTAGGATTATCTGTTAGGATATTTATCTATTAAGATACTTACCTATATTATTTGTTAATATTATTATAGTTATCTTTATCTTATTTTTAGCTTATAAATAGGTATATCATCTTAACACTTTGTGAGTTCATTCAAAAATATAATACACAATACTATTTACATATTATCTTTGTTGTTTTCTTTGCTGTGCTCCTATCCTTGTTTATGATTAACATAGTTAAAAAACTAAGAATATTATGCATATTTATATTTTAACAATAATATTAATAGGACTAAAAATAAAAAATCATTACAAATTTTAATTGCATAAGTATAATCACATACATAAAAGTGTTTTTGTTTAACATCATCGAAATAACATTCATGCATTTCTATCGTAATGACTTTTGAGACGAAAGTTTCTAAACATAAATTACATTAATATCATCTCACTTTTCGTCAAAATTAATTTTGATAGAGTCAAGCTGGTACAAATGCTATTAATTTGTAAATTCTGATCCAAACACACATTTAGGATCCGTTTGGGTAAAAAACTTAATTTATAAGTCTTAATTTCAAAGGAGGTTTTAGCAAAATGTTAAACTTAAAATGCAACTTATAAAAAAGTTATTTTATATTTAGAGACACATTCACATTTGTGCTTATTTTAATAAAAATGTATATTTAAATTGATATAATTAATACGTTTAACTTATTATTTTTAATTTTAAAATTAATATTATGCAAAAATATAGTTAAATATCTATTAATTATTTTTAACTTATTTTTTTAAAAGAAAGTTTAGAGACGTAAACAAAATAAAATGTAATTTTTCTTTAAGTATAATTTATCTTTTAATTAAATATTTTTAATTTAATGAATTATTGGAGGATATATTCACCAATAAATTTAATGTTCTATCTATTTTTTTAAAAAAATTAATAAATTGTGGACGGATATATCTATCGATAAATAATTGCCACCATTTGACACTACAAATTACTGGCAAAAATAGTGGCAAATATGCTATCGGCCAATAACTTGGGTTGCTTTGTGGCTAAAGTTGAAAAAGACCATTTGCGAGGGTTTTTGACTCGAAAACTGTTGTTAAATCTATCAGAAATATCCGCCGATAAAATTTGTTATTATTTAGCGTTTTTCTAGTAATAAAAGTACTTCTTAAACAATGTTGCTACTTTTAGAGACTACACCTTAAAGTTTTTAAATTGATGGACTAATTAGATATTTATTTATATTTTAAAGATCAACTTAACTCATATTTCACAATTTTAAATATTAAAAAGTCAATTTTTTATTTTAGAGATTAAAGTGATTTGTGAGTTTTTTTAGGATGAAAATGTGCATTCACACAATTATGATTCGTTCTCCGGTTGCTTTTGAATATGATTATGACATGTATTAAGAAAGAAATAGAAAGAAAAAATAAAAAAGTATCCAACTATTTAAAATATGAGTGTATATAGTTGTTTACGAGAACAATATGGAAGGAGTGAAAAGATAAAAAGGATGTGTAATGGTCTTAGTTATACCTTACCTACTCTAGCTTGTTCAAATAACTTAGAATCAATCAAATAGGAGAGATTTTGATTCGGATTCTAAAGCTTCTCAAACCAAAAGGTATATACACTTAAAAAGGAGTGTCTACTTCCAATTCTAAATTTTTCTTTTTTATTTTAAATTAATTATTTTTTAAATTATAGCCTTAATTTCAAAATATAAAAAATATTTGAAATTAATCATTTATTATCAATCGTATTAACTCTGTTGTTGTTAATTTAATTGATAATACTTTTAAATATTTGTTATTAGTAATAATTTTTATTTTTATGCAGCTATTTTTTGCGAGTATTTTTATGTATTATTAAATATTAATAACTATTTGTAAAAATGTTAAGGGATTTTTTTTTTGATGCTGTGGAAAATACAAAATGTTAAGGGATTACTCAAATTCATATGTATCTGTACTTTGTTATAAAAAAAATTATATCTTATAAAATTTTAAAAAATTATTTATCCATAAAAATAAAATTTGGAATTATTACTGATGATTGATCGGTTTGTTTTTTATTTCGTTCTTCCTGAAATTAAAAAGATAACTATTTTATTTTGGCAAAAACTTCAAACTTAATAAAATTTGTATAGAATTATAAAATTAATAACTTTAATATTTTTTAATAATTATTTTAAAATTAGCTTTTCTTCCTAAACTGAATTTGATTTTCATAATCCAAAAATAGAAACTGTCTAGTTTGACTTGGCACATAACACAACTATTTCCCTTCACTTTCGGAGAGTTATGAGAACATTAACCTCTATCAAGTAAAATCAAACTTCTTCCCCCTACACTTGAATCTGGAAAAGATTTTCTTCACTTAGGTGATTCAGGAATATATATATATATATATATAGTTTCTTCCATTTATGTAAGAAATTAATTGTTATGTTTCTTAAAACTATTTTTCTCATTTGATAAATGTTAAAATGCTTATGAACATTCCATGCATGTTGAAGCTTATAATAATACCAAGGTTTTTTCTTTTTCATTGATTCCTTTATTTGAATGTTGATTTTGTTAATGTGCAGTTATCATGGATTCCTTCAAAGGCCAAGGAGGCATTCAAATGCTGCTAACTGCTGAACAAGAAGCACAGCACATTGTTTCCAATGCAAGAAATTGTAAGACCAAAAAAAATGGCATTTTTAGATCTTATCATAATAATAAATTAACAAAATATGAAATGAATGTGAGTGTTTGTGTTCTTAACCTTTTAGCGAGGACACAAAGGTTGAAGCAGGCAAAAGAAGAGGCTGAAAGGGAAGCAACTCAATACAGATCTCACATGGAAGATGAATACCAAAAGTCAATCTCTGAGGTATTGAATGACATCTCGAAGGTTCTAAATTGCGGTTACGATTGCCTTTTATGTTGTGAATTTGTGATGACTACAATTGTAAAACAAATTGCCAAAAGATGTGTCTGATGCTGCCGCAATTATGACAACAATGTGGTTATGAAAGCTTTAACAAGGTATCAGTCCGAGTGGAAGGGGTTCGAGTCCCTTAAGCATGTGGTTCTAGATTCAATTCTTGAATTCATATGTAGTCTGACAGTACTCTAAGAGATTAGTCTCTCACATGTCTGATGAGAGATATTCCGAGAAACCAAAAAAAAAAATTACTACAATAGTAATTTTACAACCGCAATTACGGTTCCCGACCATAACCTAAATAAAACCATGTGATGCGTGAAGAATGATAGTCCAAATTTTAAGCATAACACAATTTCAATTTGGTTAACAATATTTCTATGCTTTGCTAATTGCTTATCGGGTTGAAATTTCATTTAGACCACTGGGAGCTCTGGATCAAATGTGAAAAGGCTTGAGGATGAGACAGATGCTAAGATAAGAGGTTTAAAGAGATCAGCTTCAAAGGCCTCAAATGATGTTGTTGAGATGCTGCTCAAGCATGTTAGAAATATTAAAGTGTAATGGCCTAAGGTTAGTACAGCTAATTAATTCCTCTGTCAAGCATTTGATTTAAGAGCATATTGAAGGGTTTGTTCTTATAACTTGCTTCAGCTATCTCTTTCATTTATTTGTAATTAGCATTAAATTTATCCTTGTTTTGAAGTCAAGCTATGTTGTTAACAAGACAATGCTATAACTACAATGTACCAAAGTTAGATGTGTTGAGTACATGCACAAAATGATTTGTGAAAGATGAATATAAATTGCATTGTGTCTCTAGATTTTTACACAACCATCCAATCAAATTCTCTTACATGAAAGTCAAACACGTTTAGTGATGTGTCAAGATTTGATTGAATATCAACATACATAAAAAAATAAAAAATAAACTCATTATATTTCGTTGTTTATTTATCTTTTGTGTTTCTTTGTGATTCAGTAATTGCTGAAGCCTTCAACATAAAGGAGTCATCACCAACAATAAAAATGGCAATGCTAGGAAGATTCATCTCATGATTATTTGCTTGGTTGCCATTGCATAAAAGACTTTGCTACGACGCCCCTCCCTCCAACAATTTTGTCACTTGTGGCAAAGTGAACAAAAGCATTTTCCTTTTTTTTTTTCTGGTCACATTTAATACATTCTATGCTTAGTAATATTTTTATATTTGAGAATGCTTAAGGAAATATGATTTTTTGTCCCCCTCTTTTCTTTGCATTTCTTGTAGTACTAGACATGAGACATGCTATTTATTTCGACGAAGAAACGGCTAATAAAATTCAGATTGTGTTAGAAAGAACAGATACAATACTTCGAGCTGAACTAATCGGTCCTACTAATAGCAGAGTTCGAATACCAATTCAAGGAAAAAAAAGGTACAGCCGACCACAACTAATGGGATTAGACATACAAATCCTTTATTAATAAAAGTTATCTAATATGTTTCAAGAGTATCCTTCATCATAAGTAACCACTTGTTGAGGTAACAAGCTAAACTAGTTAATTAACCATTTGTCATATCCATGTAATCAATGAATACTCGTATATATAACGACAAATTAAAAAGAAAAAAAAATTGATCAACCAAATATGATTAACATAGTTAATAAAGAACATGTTCTTATCTCAAAAGATGTAAGTTCAATTTTCGTTGTTTATGCGAAAACTACTCTAGTAAATGATCTATAAATACTTCTATAAAAGCTTAAAAACCTAAAAACATACCCTAAGTACAGTGGAATGACCGATATTGAATCCTAGACTTACTAATTTACAGTAGGGGAAAAAGGAAAAAGGAACCAATCATAAATTCATACTCTTAACAATCGATTATTTGCATGTATATTGTATATACAACTTGAATTGGGCAACAATCTTTCAGAAGAATGAGCATGTTTGAACTACTTTTCAAGTTATTGAGTTTGCATTCTATTACTCTAAAGGGGAAGAAAAACACTCACCAAATCTTGAAAACAATCTTATTATCTTTCAATTATATTGTATGAAGTTCTAACAGTAATCTTTGGTAAGAGTCTAAAACTTGATCCAATCTCTGTATAAAAGCCAAACATAATATTCTTTTGTTTATAAAAAAGTGGTTTTGAAGTTTTGAGGAATTTGACACTTGAGGACCAAAGAGGAAACAAAAGGCTAAGAAGGAGCAACAATTTGAGGAATTAATATATTTTCCAACTCTCTTCAAAGTTGAGAGACTAGAGATTTTATCAAAATGCAACTGATCACACTAACCCTAGGAAAACTTCACCAAACTATTACCTCTAATCCGAAATTACGTGAGCAATTTCCAAGACTTAACCTGTTACACTTGGAAGGCCGAGAAATACTTGCATGTTTCTAAACCACATTCAATGCATGATTCACGAATAACATCACTCATTAATTTTAATTTGTAATGTTTAAAAAATATAAAAATACAAGAAATCGATAGATGACAATGTTCTAGGCCATGTATTATATGTGGTCTAGATGCATATACAAGAATTTCTCTTGAAGTGCCAAACCAAATTAATAAATGCCATTCCATTCAGATTATATGGCATGGTGGTAAATGAACTGAACCGAGCCTATTCATAAATCTCTTAAAATATCTCTAAATTTATAATTATACAGAATATATGTTAGAACAATACAAACAAACAAAAACATCAAGACACTAAAATAAATATAAATTTGCCTATCTGATGCAGCAAGCAACCATGGTATGAAAAGATTGTTACAAAAAAAAAGGGGAAGAAAATGCAGCTCAAATTAAGAACTGTGTTTAATAAGCAGTTCCCAAAGATTATAAAGGAGAACCTCTCAATTCATAGTTTTTGCCATCAAGTTCAGCCAGCAGCAGCATTGTTCTTAGGAGACATGTTTGATGCAGTTGTGGTAAATGTCAACCACCACAAAAGTCCCCAAATGACTTTGAGAAAGATGATTTGTAAAACAACAGATGGATTGATCAATCTTACGCTGCGTGCTCGATCTGGTGATACTCGAGATTGCGAAGAACAATCTTGGCAAAGATTTTCGCTTCAAGCGGGGCGGTGGCTGCAGCAGCCGCACCGCGAAGAACTCTTGCCGCTCCTGCGTTTTGCATGAGGCTAGCGTGGTGCACGGCATGTCTTCCACCAGGAATAGTAAACTGCATTTGGAAGATCGGAGAAACAAGAAATACGAATCATGTCAAAAATCGAACGAACTTCAAGTATGGATGATGATCAAGGTGTTGTTGATTTGAGATTTGAGATTTGAGTGAGAAGGATGTATCAAGTTTGCTTGAGTTACCTGGAGAAGAGCAAATGCTGCACAAGTTTTGAGTATTGATGATGGATTCCGCAGCATAGTGACAAATCTTCCGATTTCAGCACCGCTGAGGAAACAACCCAAAAGAAAATTAGGCAGATATACCAAATATGAAACTTAACAGACATCACTGATAGAAAAAGAAACTGAGATAATAGTAGATCTAAGGGAACATCTGAACATAAGATATGCTATAAAATCGAAAAAGGAAAGGAAAACGAAGAAACAAAGATAATAAAAAAAATTATATATAACGAAGAAACAAAGATAACAAAAAATATATATAACGAAGCGATCCAACATCTCTAAATCGGCAATATATCTGTGACCAAATCATGTGAGAAGCTATAAACACAATCCTTTCCCACAACACCTCTAAGAGCAAAGAGGAACCCTGAGATTTACAGGCATTATATTGCTCACAACACCACATAGAACTGCAGGGGCCGTGAACCACAAATAGTTTATAAGGTTTTTCAACTATAGCAAAATGATTGTGTGATTGCACAATATGGAACTCCTTCCCATCTTAACGGTTTACGAATTAGATATGCAGAAAACTTAACAGTTGACATTTTCATTGAGTAAACAGAAGCGTTCTAAGATGGGGATAAAAAAACATACCTAACGAATAATTTAGTACCATTACTAAATAATTACTCCACTACACTTAATTGTCCAGGTCTACATTAAAGTTCTAAAGCGAGGATTCAGAATAAGATAATAGGTCAAAATTATCCACCACATGCCCACATTAAATGCATAAGAAGCTGAATGAAGACGACACACAGGAAAAAATAATGTTAAAGTTGTGTGCATTATTGCATTTTGAAAGATAAAATAAGTTTCAACATCAAAACCAAGAATACCAAAGGAGCAGGCAACTGCCAATGGCTTTGTATTTCCGAAATTATGACTAAATAAAGTTCGAGGGAGTAAGGCAGATCTGTAATGAAAGAGACTGTTGGTGTACGAAAGAGATAGAAACCTGCATCTCAGATGCCCTGCTTCTTGAATACGAGCACCTTCAGTAACCTGCGCTAATGCAGCAGGAGCTGATGATGCAGCAGCAGCCGCAAATGCTTGTGGATCAGAAAACATTAGGACGAAAGCTTCAATGTTTTTCAAAGCCATCCTCCGTGCTCCATCCAAGTTCACGCTCTTGGAAACATTTTCTGAAGTGGTGCCTATTAAAGCAAACTCATCCATTCTGCAAAAATGCACCATGATCTCAAATAAGATGAAACAAAGTAAAATGCATTCCATCCACTTTAATTGGTTTAACAATTAGATATAGAATATCTACATTTCATTCACTTCACATATTCATTCTACTAATGGAAGGGTAGAGAAAAAAAGTAACGCAATTACTTATCAGAATCATATTGGCTATATATCTTTGAAACTTGAAGAACTCTAAATAAAAAGAAACAAATTGAATTAAGAAAATTACATATTCATCTACTGACCTGATCACTTATATACTTGAATTTCATCTATAATTGGATGTACATGTGAACAAGGGCAACTTGATACAATTGTCAAAATGTTACAGATCCCACTATCATAATCGATCTCGATCCTTACTACTTATAAGTTGATCTTCACCTTTGGGGAATAGAAAGAATATCACCAGCTCCAAAAGAACATGAATAAGCTTGGGTTTAAGAATTATAAGCCACAAGTGTAAAGTAAAACCATATTAAACATCTAGGTCTTTTACACTTACTGTTCGGACAAACAAGTTTGATACAAAACTAAACAGTATTTTGCAGCCAACCCTGTTTACTTATCAGAATTCATGACATAGATTTTACCACAAAAAAGCCATCACTAGAACTTGAAAATTCAACAAAGAACAGCAATCACATGAAAAGGAAATATACTGAGTGTTCTAACAAACAAGAGAAGGACAGGAAATAGGGACAGACAGTAGGTTCTTACCTCCCATCAAACATGTATGCCAATGCCAATGCAGCCATGAATCGTGCCATTTTTGATACAGATGAAGAACAGAGATCAACAAGTGCAGAAACTCCTCCTTCCTCCACTATTCGTAGAGCATTACCAGGGTTGAAAGCAAGATTCCACAGTGCTCCAGCAGCAGTTTCATGAACATCCTGAAAGTAGAAAGTGGCTTCAACTTTATCAAGACTTTACATATATAAACAGATAAAGATATTAAAAGGATATACAGCGAAAAAAGCATACAAAATGTTTGTGAGACGAGAAATACTTTATGGTGACGGTATGAAGGGACCAGAACTCGTATAGACTAGAATACACAAAGTACTTCCCATAAGAGCCTAGAATATGCAAGGTTAAAAACTAACCAAGAACACATTTATATGGTAGCTCATAATGCATTAAAAAATGCACCAACCACCAAGGAGATCGGGGCATCGGCATGATGGTAATAAATATGCAACGAAAGCCATTCCTCAGAGGGAAAGGGTAATATATATTAAGTAAACATTTTATGATAACCTATAAAAGTAGGTCACTTTCTCGAAAACCAAAGGAAGACAGTGGCAACTACATAGCAGCTAGCAGCAAACATAAGCCATGTCTTTTCAGCCACCAGCTTGACCCACTATAGTATGGTAATCAATAAGCAAATTAAAAGATGTTAATAATAATAAGACCAACAATGAACTAACCGTCCACTGAAATGGGACCTTTTTTTGACATTGTTATGCTGTTGTCTAGTAGTGATTAAAATATATTTATCAATACATTGTTCCTCAAGGAAATAAGATTACCTCTGCTTCAGACCGTGCAAGTGCAATCAGAGGTGCAACACCTCCTTCTCGTCCAATAGCAACGCTGATTAAACAAAGACCAACATTGATTACTATAAGTATAATCTACTGTAGAAAGATAATGAAACAATGGAATGATTGCATGAGCTCCTTAAAGAAGCCACATTTAATGAATCTCAATTTGATCCAAGATTACAAATATTATTCGAAATTAGTGACCGAGGATAAAGAAAGGTGAAAAAATTTACAGGATAAGTCTAAAATAATATGCAATTATAATGCATTACCATTCAAAATAAGTAACTCGAATTCCAGTAGAAAGGGTATTAAACTTTAGGCCAATTGGGATGAAGCAAATGGGAGATAGAGAATTGGAATTAGATCATGTCAAAAAAAATAATAATAATAATGACAGTAGCAATAAACATCATATTCTAAAATTTCTAAATTTATTATGTGGCTTATCATAAGGATTTCAATTTCAATTATCAACAGAGATAGGATTATATTGTGATTATGTGATAGGACACCGTTAGTTACATTTTAGCTACACATATTTATTAGGGAGTTAGGAGTTTGTATAAATAGCACGGGAAGGCAAGATTGTGTAAAGGAAGATTACACGAGTTGAGAGGTCTCTCAATATCCTCTCTATCTTGTAGTTTTCAGGTTCTTTGGTCACTCTGATCAAGTTCATTCATAGAATATAATAAAACACAGTTTCTTGCATCTTTCTTGTGTTTTTCTTGTTCTTTTTCCTTACCTCTGATCTAGTTTCATCTCTATGAAAGCAGGTAGAACATTCCAAAACCATGGATATCTTTTATTCAAAAAAGAAACAAGTTAAAAAGGAAGAAGGAAAAATAAGGACCACAAACAATTCCTCTGGAACACAAGGTGGGAGGATAATGAAAGGAAACACAGAAAGGCAGACAATCAATATAATGAGTTCATCTAAATCCCCAAAAAAAAAAAAATTAAGAGCTAAGCGAAATATAGACTAATGGTCTACTCCATATGTTACAAGTTCTTAAAAAATTGTCTTAAGAATCAAGAGCTAAGAGATCAATATTATCCGGATAAAATATGATGGAACTCTTAAAGTACCTATTGGCTTCAGAAACTGATAATCCCCAGAGAGCACCAGCAGCCCTCTCTTGAAGTCCAGGTGAGGCATTAGAACAATATTGGGCAAGAGCAACCTACATAAACCACAATGTCAAAGCATCAAAACATTAAAACTTTTTAGCCACCGAAAAAGTACTGATATGGTTAAAGAATTTATTGGAGATCCATAAAAAGATTGTTTTTCTTCAAAAACAGAAAAATATCATCTCAATAGCCACTACTCGTTAACTTGAAAATGGTTTCAGGAAAAAGAAGGAAACCAATGGAAATGTGTTGTTTATGCCACTATTTGGTATTTTTGGGTTTAGCGTAGTTCTCGCATTTTTAATGACAGAATATCGGCCAAGCAGGTACTTTTTGGAAGATTTCTCATCCTTTCTTATGCTTTTTTCTTCTGCTTTAATAATAATTCTTTTTCTATTTCCAAGAAATAAGGTTCACTAAACATGGTACAAAACATACCAAGGCCTGAACTCCACCAGCTGCAGCAATGGCCTCTCTATTTCTATCATCAAATGACAAATTCCAAAGAGCACCAGCAGCTTCTTGCCTGTAAAAATATGAATACCAATATAGAGTTTAATTAACAGAGGAATGGATGTAATATTTTTGTGGGGTACAAGAGTGCAGGTCAAAGAGAAGGGGCATCAAATGGAAAACCAAAAGCAGTAGTAAAAAATACAGAAATGATTTAGTGGGGAAAAAAGGTGGTCAGAATGCAGAGCATCAATGAAGCAGATATATAATTATATGTGTAAGATTACATTTTGATATATTGTCGATATAAAAGTCTTTTTACACCGTCATCTAGTCATATATTGCCACATCATAAAAGTGACTTCTATATACCCAAAAAAAAGTGACTCTTCTATTAACTACTTCAAAAGTTATACATAATCAAAGGATAGCCGAAAGGCACTACAAGGCTTCAATGCCTTGCACTGATTCAAGCCCACAACGTCCATGAGCGAGCGCTTTTTCCACCTAAATGGTACTTCTACCAATTTTGTTGAGGAGCTTGCCAGGAGTGCCTAAGTCACACTTAGCGATGTTTTTTTTAAAGACTAGATTTAGGGAATTAGTAAGGCTAAGTTAAAAGACAAGACTACAGCAAAAGGCTTGAAGTCAATTCCTAGTGTTGAAGAGGTTGAAAGTCGATATAAATTCAATGAAGCAAGAGATGAAAGTGAAAACAACTTTGACACCGAATATGGTGATGATTCTATGGATGCAATCCTAGAATGTTCTTATTTTTTTTTTTTTTTTTGTGGTGAAATTTAGGGATTTTAGGAACTTTAGGGTTGCAATACATCTGTTTTGGTAATGATCACCAACTTTAAAACTTATTATCAACTTACTATCATGCTTTAATATGGATTTTAATGCTCCATACACACACACACACACTAGAAAAATAACAACTATAAAAATAAACCATGCAATGAAGCATGTCAATCCCTTGTATATCCGCTAAAGGAACACCATTAAAAAGGCAGAGCACCAAAAGAATGCCTAAAAGGTAACCGAGGACTCTCTGTTCTGTAAGGTAAGGATGCAAGGTGAAATAGGATTAAAATTAAACTTTCATAACACATTAGATTAAATTAAACATATGATCATTGTAGTTAGAATCTGTAAGAACTGGTATCAATTGAACTGCTGACTGAAATAGTTGGTAATTTTATTAATGGTCCAGAAAATTCCAGAGGGGAATTCACTGAACAAATCGATACAATAGGTGGCTGTTTAGCCGAATAACAATGACTGAAAATAGAGAAAACAATCCTGGGAATATAGGATCCCTTTGGCCTCCTAGTTTCTGATTCAATTTCTGAATATCTTTCCCTAACTCCTAGAACTTCCCTTATACTCGCAGGAGAGAGAATCAAGGGATGGACGTTTATTTCCTATTTTATCTCCCTAACTTATTCCTCCCTGATTTGATTAGCAAATCAGCTCCTAATTTGTTGCAACAACCCAACAGATTTATTCTTTCCTTATTCTACTCAATCTTCTAGAATAAACAAATGGGAAAGGAAGGATTTCCTTTCCTTTTTTGGCCTTAACTGGTCCCGCATCTGCAGGAGGATGTGTAACAATACCCTCCCCTTGAAGAACCACCTTGTCCACAAGGTGGAAGGAAGGGAAAACTGCCTGAATCTCTGTCGCCGTCTCCTTCTTGTATCTCCTGGTGTGCCGTTCCGCCTCCTTCATCTTCCTCTAGGATTATAATCTGGCAATGTTTCATGGTACACTTATGGTCATGACTCCACCTCTCCCCACAGCGAAAACAGAGTCCCTTCCGCTGCCGCTCCGCCCACTCTTCATTAGAGAGCCGACGGGTGTTGTTGTTTTTGGTGGTGGTACCTGATGGTGCCATGCTGCTACCTGCACTCGACATTGGCCTGCTTTCTGCTGGTGATTCTGAGAATTTATGGCCTGTGTTGGAGCTCAGGTCTCCCCGCCCTCCTCCCCTGTTGTCAGGGGGTCTGGTGGTACCTGCATGCTTAGGATAAATTGCCCCCATCGAGGCTCCTCCGCTGACTCCGTTATTTCTGGAATGGCCCTCCCCTCTGCGGTTGCTGGGATTGATTCTGATTTGCCCTGATTCCTCCATTCGATAGCCATGGCCTTGTCCATTAAGGCGGGTAAATTGTCAAACCTTGCCACCTCTATCTCTGCTTGTACCTCCTTCTTTAGCCCGTTTGCAAAGATACACATTAAGGCCTCTGCTCCCAGGTTTTTGTAGGACCTGGCTGCGGCCTCAAATTCCCTCCGGTACTGAGCTACGTCTTCCACCTGCTTCACCTCCAATAATGGCGCCAATGGATTAAGAGCGGCTCCTGGTTGGAACCTCTCGAGCAGATCTTCTCTGAACCGCTCCCAGTTTAGAAAAGGTGTGTGCTTTTCCCACCACTCCATTCACGTGAGTGCCTCTCCCTCCAACGCCAAGGTGACTATATCCATCTTGTCTCGTGGGGCTGCTTGAGTGACCCGAAAATATCTCTCCATTTTGACCAACCAATCGGATGCTCCTTCCCCTGAGAAAACAGGGACATCTAATTTCCTATTGGCCTCAAACCTCCTAGTCTCCTCCCTTTCGTTCCTTTCCTCCTCTCCTCCGTCGCCTGAGCCTCTATCCTCGTTTCCTTGATTGCCGCAGGCTGCAACGGTGGCATCCTGTCTATCAATTGCTGCAAAAGGGTCAGGTGGTGAGCCTAGGACTCCCTTATCTCTTCTATCTGCTTCTCGACTGCTTCCATACTAGCCTCCATCGCAGCGCGTGTGGACACCATGCACAGTTCTCCCAAGGAACGATGCTCTGATACCAGTTGTAAGAACTGGTATCAATTGAACTGCTGACTGAAATAGTTGGCAATTTTATTAATGGTCCAGAAAATTCTAGAGGGGAATTCACTGAACAAATCGATACAATAGGTGGCTGTTTAGCCGAATAACAATGACTGAAAATAGAGAAAACAATCCTGGGAATATAGGATCCCTTTGGCCTCCTAGTTTCTGATTCAATTTCTGAATATCTTTCCCTAACTCCTAGAACTTCCCTTATACTCGCAGGAGAGAGAATCAAGGGATGGACGTTTATTTCCTATTTTATCTCCCTAACTTATTCCTCCCTGACTTGATTAGCAAATCAGCTCCTAATCTGTTGCAACAGCTCAACAGATTTGTTCTTTCCTTATTCTACTCAATCTTCTAGAATAAACAAATGGGAAAGGAAGGATTTCCTTTCCTTTTTTGGCCTTAAATGATCCCGCATCTGCAAGAGGATGTGTAACAGAATCGCATGAATTACGATTGGATACTTGCGATACGATGCGGTTCAAGAAGAAAAAGATACAGATCGCATGATGTATCAAAATTGGCCTTGAATCATGGATGAATCACGTGAATCATGCTGGAATCACGTGTATTGCAATTTGCATCGCTTTTGTGCAATACAAGCAGCAATTGGGTCGCGCACTCAATTGGTCGGGCTCGTCGTGACCCAGATCACTAAAACCTACTTTTAATTAACTTTTCGCAATTTTTCCCAAAGAAAAGAGCCAACAGCCGATCCTGACTCCCCTACAATATCCACTCTTCATTTATTCAAAAAAAACCCTGCTGTGTCCATCTTTGCTTCTCCACCTCAAAGACCCAATCTGCCCCAAGGAGCTGAGGTGCCTATTGTCCCTTTGCGCGTCTCGTCTAATGCAGGTCGCGGTGGCTGATACTACCTTTTATTTGTTTCTAATCTCTATAGGAGTTGTGACTACAGTGCTCTTCTGTTATTGTCATCCTGTGGTCCAGCATAAGAGCATGCACTCAGAGCATGTTCTATCTATTTTGTTCTTCTGTTTTATGATTTCTTTTATCTGTTTATTTCATATTATTTTCATGATCTCTTCTAATGTTCTTTTCTTTTTCTTTTTTTCTCTCTTGCTTATTATAAGACATGACTCGTGACTTATGCTGTGAATTGTTGTTTATATAATTCAGTTTATTAATTATACAGTGAGTTATTTGGCTTTAAAATACTAATATATAGTTATCTTTTATGTTTCTTAACATGAAAAGTATTATGATGATATTTTTAATGGTTGATTATGAATCTTACTATTCACAATACAATTCGTTTCACTATTCGCAAAACCAGCTTTTTGATTCGCAATTTGTATCCCAATTTGATAATCATGCGTATGATATTCATTGACTTGGTCAGTCAGCTATTTTCAAGCCACAGCTAATTTTTTAGTATTCTATATAGCTTCTCAAAGGTTTGAGTCACCAAAATTCAATTTTGAAATTAATTTTGCTGATTACAGCTTTCAAACAAAGATAGTTATGAATTTGGAGAAGCTATTTGGCAGTTCTTTTTAGAGGTACAAAAATTAGCGCAAAATGGGACATATTTCATGTCTCTCTCTTTTAGAAGATGCATAAATTAACTTAAAAATTGTCTCAAAATATGATAAAATAAAGTTTTTTGTTGACTTTGTCCTCTTCTTCAAACATGTTTTTGTCTGGTCTTCGTCTGTCCTTGTGATAGGAACCAACTGTTTAGTGTTTCGCAATATAATTTATTGGTAGAGGTGATAGGTCAATGTATCACAATTATTTAGTCTAATCAGCGAAATATATTCCCGTGTTCNACTTTCCCAAATTACAGGGATGAAAAACTTAATTAACCCAAATACTAATATGTAGTTATCTTTTATGTTTCTTAACATGAAAAGTATTATTATGATATTTTTAATGGTTGATTATGAATCTTACTATTCACAATACAATTCGTTTCACTATTCGCAAAACCAGCTTTTTGACTCGCAATTTGGATCCCAATTTGATAACCATGCATATGATATTCATTGACTTGGTCAGTCAGCTATTTTCAAGCCACAGCTAATTTTTAGTATTCTATATAGCTTCTCAAAGGTTTGAGTCACCAAAATTCAATTTTAAAATTAATTTTGCTGATTACAGCTTTCAAACAAAGATAGTTATGAATTTGGAGAAGCAATTTGGCAGTTCTTTTCAGAGGTACAAAAATTAGCTCAAAATGGGACATATTTCATGTCTCTCTCTTTTAGAAGGTGCATAAATTAACTTAAAAATTGTCTCAAAATATGATAAAATAAAGTTTTTTGTTGACTTTGTCCTCTTCTTCAAACATGTTTTTGTCCGGTCTTCGTCTGTCCTTGTGATAGGAACCAACTGTTTAGTGTTTCACAATACAATTTATTGGTAGAGGTGATAGGTCAATGTATCACAATTATTTAGTCTAATCAGTGAAATATATTCCCGTGTTCCCTCTCTATCTCTATTTTCCCTTTCCCATCTAATTCCTAAATTTTCACAAAAGCACACATGTAAGGAACTAGTAGAAGATTACCTGACACCCTCATGGGGAGATCGTGTAAGCTGAACAAGTGCCTCGAGAGCGCCTGCTTCTTGTCCAACAGCGGCATTGTTACTGTTGCTATCTCCATGAGCAGCTAAATTAGCCAATGCGCGAGCAGCCTAACATTTAAGAGCAGTGACGTTATTTATTCAACACCAATTCAATCATATTCCCTCAATGGGAAGAATGAGAATTGAAAAAACATACAACCGACGAATCAATTTGTAGGTTAACAAATAATTCTTCTTTGTTTAATATAAATAGCCAAGACGAGGTGTGCAGGAAACAACAATAACCAGAGATCATCATCACCATCAACTCTACTTTCCAGATCCGAATGATGACATGCTATCCACATTTGGCACACAACCATTGACCAGAATAAGACACCATGTAGACCTCACATTCCATCAAAATTGAAAGACAAAGTCAAGGACTATCCTTTTTTTTTCAATATATAATTAAAGTATGAAGCCATATCCCTCAGTGAGGTGTAACGTGACCAATGGCCCTAAAATTAGCATATGCAAAAATGAAAATCCATACGTTATTTTGAGAACTGCGTATAGAAACAGTTGGTTCATGATTTTTCTTCTAGTCATCTGTTAACATCATTATCTATCCATAATAGGAAAGGAGAGACAGAGAATAGGAGTCCAAAAAACCAATAAAGGTATCAACAATACAACTGAAATTCTAAATGCAACTGTTGCTCGCCATAGCAACTTGCCTAGTAATGCGATAGCACTGCAAGTGTCAAAAACTCAAAGGGATTTAGGCATTGCTAAGCATTCCAACTTCCAAGCTAAGGATAAGGGATGACCTAGTGCACGAGGCTCTCACTTGGTGGGGTTTGAAGAGGCCAATTGTACTTAGCCTTACCCCCACAAGCGGAGAGACGGTTTCCAAGATTTGAACACGTGACATCCAGGTCACAAGACAACGACCTTACCGTTGCACAAAAATAATAGGTAAGAAATCAAATAACACCACCATTCCCACCCCACCCGTTGGCACAGGAAAACGGAAATAATGATTACCAATCATGAACACAATTAGAAAAGGCATATTAAAACAAATAGCATGAGTTAAGATACGATTTTAATTTGCAAGTATTATCTACCTAATAATGTAGCTTCAAAGAAGTTAGTAAATAATATATGATACCCAAATAATAAAAAGTAGTACTACCTGCTCTTGCACTCCCTCAAATTTGCAGTTACGAGCAAGCATCACAAGTGCATGTACACCTCCTGCCAGCGCAACCTCTGTACTACACTTGTCATCAGCTGCCAAATTAGCCAATGCACCAGCCGCACGTTCCTGAAAAACAAAACTAAGTAATCAACCAACAGCTATATGCATTGTAAAACAGCAACCTCCATTACTGTAAATAAAAAACAATATGGAAGGTACTTAACAGGCTCATTGCTCATAACCGTAAAATCAAATAAACATACCAGAACTCCATCTCCACTAGAGGACCACTTGAATATAAGATCCACTAAAGCTTTTATTCCACCAGCTTCAGCAATGGCACCCTATGATGGAAGCCTCCTTCAGTTTTTACATTAGGATTTAAGCACTAAATTTCAAAAAATGAAAAGTGAAATCAGATATAGAATCCAACCTTGTGCTCTTCTCCAACAGAGAGATTCCACAATCCTCCAGCAGCCTCTTCAGCCACCAGCTTGTTCATTGACCTAGCCAAACCAGCAAGAATCTCAATCCCACCCTCTTCCGCGACAGCCTTGGCGACATTGGCATTGACAGACAAATTTGCAATGGCCTACAAATATAGAAAGTTTGGATATAGATAAAAAAAACGAATTGATCAGATTTCTGAGTACAACATTCAAAGGCATCAGAAATGCATGTAAACTACACAGTGTTTATGCATTCAAAAGGCATTGAATATCAGCACTATTCCCACAATATCTAGATATAAATTGATCTTGCATCATGCACAAGTAAAAGAGAAAGAAGGAGTACCTTAGCTGCCTCAGACTGAAGCCCTTCCCTCCAAGATTTTGCTAAGCCAAGAAGGAGACGTATGCCACCATCTCGCATAACTGCTTCAGCCCTTCCACAATCTATACTAGCATTTTCGTCATCAATTACAACAAAAGTTGCAAGACCAGTCGCTGCCCTCTCTTGAACATCCTCTTGAGAACTCTGCATTAGACTAAGTAAAAGCGCTCCACCTTGTTCAACCCAGAAATTGTCAAGACCCTGTTGAGGGCTCTCGGCGGATCGCAGAAGTGTATGGGATAGCATCCATTCAAGCCAGGGTATAATTTCATTAAGGTCCTTATCATTATTCGTTGAAGTCCTCCAGTCCAAAAACACGTTCTTTCCTTTCTTCGTATTATCAAAAAATAATGAAGCCAGTCCTTTAAAAATATCAGTAAAAAGGGAAATCAACAACTTGTTTTTATATTTATTGGCAGAGAAGCTAGTGTCTTCTTCAAGGACAGGACAATTCAAAGCACACATGACCCTCAAGCTCTGCGATAAGGATAGTAATCTTGCAACAGCAGATGGGCTAATATCAGTTCTTGAAACATCTAATCCAATCAGGTTAGGCAGCTTGTGCCAAAGATGGGAAACCATACCCCACTTCATACTCGAAGTGCCAGCGACAGAAAGGAATCGAACTGATACCACATTCCCCAATGCAAGCTCATCAACATTCAGACAGTCAATGAACCCGATATCAGTCAACTTCAGACAATGCTTAGCCAACGCATTAATAGCATCTGCATTCACATCCCTGATGCCCGAGAGCCTAAGCTTACTCAATCTAGGACAGCAAGGAGCTATTGCTTTAATAGCATCACTGCTGATTCTCTCGCAGAAATCCGGTCCAAGCTGAAGACTCTCAAGTAACTCATGCCGAGCAGCAATGACCGCGAGAGTCGCATCAGTAATCTTCCTGCAATAGTCGCCACTTATCTCGCGCAAGTTCCTAGCTTGAAGGTGGATTATGGCATCAGCTGACTCTGCCCCGCGAAACCTTAGCTTCTGAAGATGCACACACCTGGGAGCAAGTGAAGTTGCCATGCTGGCATCAAACCTGTGGGAGCGAAGATCCAGTGATGACCACAAACACGGTGAGCTTCCAAGAGACCTCCATGTCCTACAAGTCGACGATAAGCTAGCTCTGTCCCGGTAGCTCAGGCATGACAGCAGCTGAATCACTGTATCATCAGGCAAGCTCCTCCAATCAACAGCTCCTTGGAGCTCCAAATCCAAAACCTCATCTTGAATATCAGGGCAACTTGACAGCACCACATTCCCTTTGCCTTTTCTTGCCACTTTCCTCCTCACTCTACGACTCATATCTCAAACAAAGTCACAGCAAAACAAACACCACCAACACCTTCAAAAACCCAAATCTCAAAACCACTTAGAAACAATTCACCAACACATCAACCTCAAATACCCAAATCCAATAACCAATGATAGAAGATGATACCAATTACAAAACACAAACAACCCTTTAACACCTCGAAAACCCTAGTCCCCCCAATCAAAGTTACCAAATTTCAACACATAACAACCAGTTGTCAAAACCCCACAGCACAAACAAACAAACCCAAGCCCAGATACAACAAAACAAAAGAAAGAAAAACCCAGAATTTATATCATTATTATGGTAACAACACAAAAACTAAACCAAAAAAAATGCTCTTTTTTTTCATCTCAAACCTGTGAGCTCAGGCTATGTGGTCTTTGTTGGAGCTTGGGAACACAAATCAGATTCGTTTCCAAGGATTTCCATCGAAACCCAGAAAAGAAAAGAAAAATTGTAAACAGTAAAAAAAAAAAAACGAAACTAGCTTCAATGGGGTGCTGATAAAGAGAATTGATAGAGAAACACAGGGAACTTGAGAAGGGTTATGGTTTATGTGTGTGAGTTATGAAACACAGAGATGAAAGGGAAAGGGTATTGAGGAGAGAGAATCACAGCATTGAAGGGAAACAGGAAGAGAAGAGGAAAATGGATGATGGGATGGGATGGGAAGGGAGGAACAACAACGCTGTAAAACTCTCCAGCTCACAAATTCGGCATCATTTATATACACATATATATTGCATCATAATTTTTTATTTATGTAATTACATTTTATTGTATGAATGTATGAAATTTTATGAAAAAACAAATAAAAATATGTTGAAGAACATGGAATTGTGACCAAAATTAAGTGTAAGAATGATATGTGTTGTGATGATTACGTTAAATGAATAAGTAGGTCTTATCATTTTTTTTTGTTTTATTTAATAATTGTGATTTATGTTAAAGATGTTGATTCGATAATATAATTTTAATGTTTGTGACGTCACTAAGTTTTTAGTATAACTTTTGTATAATTTTTAAGAAAAAATTATTGTAGTATGCTACAATATTCATATATAGTATGATATATCATATCTTTTAAAATGAGAGAAGAAATATGTAAAATAGGTGTAATAAATATTCTTAATATCATAACTTTTAATATTACATTTATAACTTTTATATCCCAAATTAACCTATAAAAGAAGTGGCACAATGTAAACTCTACCAAACTTTACAAAGTAAATACCATAACTTTTTTCCATGGTCAATGTTACCCAAGGAATTCTTAGATTCACCTACTAGAAGGATTTTGATTCCAAGGAGAAAGATGAGTGTCTTGTGATTTATTATTTATTATGTACTACAATGACATATATATATATATATATATATATATATATATATATATATATNTTACTAATGAAAAATAATAGTCTCATAATCTTTCTAACATCAATTTCATATCAAGTTAGCCTAGGGTCTGATCATTGGGAAAGATACTCTTTAGGTCAAAATGATGTGTGCTAAATTTTTTTGCCCAATAATTAGAAAAGGCTACCCTTTAAAAAGAGGAGCAAGCCATTACAAACAGCAGAGTATGTAAAATAATATTAAAGGATGTGCTACGTATGGTTGTGGTGAAGAGAAGTGGTATGTTGTGTAGAAAAAACAAAATTCTTATAAGGCTTGAAAAGATATATTTCAGGTGTGGCGAACTTTATCTAAGAACCTAGTTCGGAGAATTAACTAGTAACAACACACTTGAAGCTAACCATGGCACTGCCAACAATTTCATATTGTGTCACATTACAACAACACGTAAGAAAAGAGCTCCAACTCTTGAATAGAGCATAAAACAAAAGCAAAGAGACTAACTTCTCCTAAAACTCACAAGTTAAGCAATTGATAACTTCTTAGTAATTTGCCATGCATCAACTTTATACCAAACATGTCATATGTCACATTCTCGTATACTTGTGTATTTGGTTGGAGGTAAAGACATGACATGACTTTCATTTATACAAGCTGTTTTTTTCGTCCTTCCTAACACGAGAGCCAGATAATGACCCTAATTAACAGCAACAAAAGCAATACATGTTTGTAGTGAAAAGTCACACAAGAAAGTACTCAGGAACTCATCAAATGTTCATTAAAGTCATTAGACTTTTAGTGAGTGTAAACCATTTATCTCTCATGGTTGAATCACCCTTTTTTCTTTTCAAATATCACAACAATAACAGTAATATACAGTGAAATCTCAATTCAAACATGTGTCAATATTATGGCATGATGATGTAAAGGTATACAGAGCAAGAAAACCATAGAAGCATTTCTTGCAAAGAAGAAAGGTGTACACAGACACCCACTCTAGAGTTGAAAAGCCAAAATCCTAACCCTCATATTTTCCATTCTCTTTTTTTAATTGAAGAAAATATCAAAGGTTGTAAATAATTAGTTTATTTATTGATCTATGGTAACATCAACCATATCCGGACCATTTTGATGGTTAATTAGTTGCTCAACTGCTCATTGGGCATTCTGGTAAGACGTCCTCTACGTGGACCTTCAGCACCCCTTTCTTTCTCGAAACCTGACGTCTGATCCGTCATTACTGCACTTGTTCGTCTTTGTCATAAATCAATAATATCGTCCATAGTGCCGTCGAAAAATTATTCGAATCAGATAATGCTAAGCGAGAGTTTGAAGCATTAATGTACAGATTATGATTTTGTAAGCTTGTGAAGATGATTAATGAGCTATTGGTGATGTGAAGAACTTCCTTAAACTAACTTAGAGGGTTGAACAACTTGCCTCTATGAAAAACCTTCTAAGGACAAGCATAAAGAGGCTACTTGTGTAGCAGGTCTGTTCCCCAGGTTACATGCCCTCTTTGGTCATGGTTGTTTGTAGTTTTTCCTGAAGTTCAAATAGTGTGCGGTATTCTTCACCTGGACGGAGTGAATGAGAGTGTATATGATAAGAGATTGAGTGTTCTTTGTCCATTGGTATCCATGTTGTCAGTTAGAATATATATAGGCCAGTTGTCATGCTTTATATCATGTCACCACTTTACTACTCCTACAAAATAACTACTCTATTTTCCTATGTTTTCTTATGGCGGTCCATGAATTTGAGGATCTAAAGGGATTCTAAGTCAAAATTATGAGATTTGGGTAGCTAAATGGGAAAGGGTCACCCTGCTACATGTCAGGAACACATCCGAGACTGCTACACGAAAGACTTCTCAACTGAAATGAGTTTGCATAGTATCCCTATATGGGCTTCAAAGAGATTATGAGCACAACTCAAATCCTCCGAGTCATGTCCAAGTAGTTCCCCTTAAGCCTCCTTATGCAAGGCCCAAAGAGTTGTGACAAAGATGTGATCCTTGCATTTTATGCCCCCCACCCCCTTGAGTGCACAAGTGTGCTACAACTTACCTTCTAATCTTGTTAGTGATGAGTAGTCATCCTTAATCCTTTGGCAAACTTAATCATAATATTTGATATGGAATCAATGGTCTTTGATCACATTTGATGTATGGTGCAAGTATATTATGAGCCATTGATTTTTAATTTATATTATTTAAAAAACATATGAAAAAACAAAACATAAACAGTTCATAAAATTATTAAATTGTATATTAAATGTAATTTAAGACATGCAAGTATTTCTCCCCCACTAAAAACTTCATTATTTCAGTGACCATGCTTTGTGGAAGCTCTTCGAATTTGTTGTGAAGTGATGATAGAGCTTGTTGCAAAATCAAAGTTGCCCAAAGATAGCATCCATTTCTCACTTGGACATTTTTGGATAGCAAGCCTACATTGAGTTGACACACAAGATAATCCTTGGGCCTGAGTTGCACCTTTCGGCTCCAAGTTATTTTTCATAATCTCTTGCATCATGAGAGACTATCATAGAAGTTGTCCTATTCAATTGCTACAATTGTTGGTCTTCTATTTTCCTTTGCCATATAGTTTTGTAGGCACTAATTTCAGACGAATATTGGCCTCTGTCAATTGGAGGGAAGAAGACAAATCTTGAACACAAACTATATAAATAAGTACGGTGACCAGTGACAACAGATTTCCTCTTTGTAGAAATAGACTAAGTGAAATAGACTAAGTGACTAATGAGACACATTGATGCACAACAGCATGCTAGGTTCCCTCACTGCTCTTAGCACATTGGACCACCATTCAATCTCTAGTCACCTTCGTGCGCCCCCTTTCTTCTCATGCGCAACCCCCCGCTCTTAATGTGTGTCTCTTTCTTCCGTTGTTCTGCTGCAAAACCATGAATCCCAACAGGTCTAAAGCGACCAACTCTATTATAGGACAATCTTTGTTGCCTAATAAAATAGGTAACCCTTGGATTTTCAAAAACTACATTCTAAATTTGAAAAGACGGCATGAAGATATGGGTTTGAAGGATGAGGATTTTTCTCAGGTTTTCATTCAAGTACAACTGCGGGTCATGCTTGAAAAATTCAAAACTAAGGAAGCAATACGCTAAATTGGCGCTACTTTTGGGAAGGTCATGTGCGGTGATAATGATTGAGTACTGGAATTAACAACCAACAAGTAATCTTCCCTATGTTATGATGTCGAGTCTAGCTTTTTAGTTTAATTTCACTTTATTTTGTCTCTTCTTTAGTATTTTCATATCTTTTGTTGCTGTGTCGGCCATCTAAAAATTTTCTCTACGTTAAGTCAGCATTTGTTCCTTAGACATCTTTATATTTATTACTCAATTGATTAATGAATGCAATATTTTACTTTTGGAAGAAAAAAATGTTTGTCATAATGTTTGAGTATAAGTCATCAATTGTATAATTAAATGCATAAAATTTAAACTATAAGTCATTTTGTTTAAGTGAAACAAATAATAGTGCCTAAAAATGACCCCTTTTTTCACAATATGAGTTTATGTTACAAATTATCTTTCTGTTTTAAATATTAAAAATTGATATTTTTAATTTTATCTTTATATTAATATACCAATTACTGAATTGATCATAAATTTTCAATTTTTAAAAAATAATTTATATTTTGTTATTATAATGCAATATTAATTTTCTTAAATATACATAAATTCAAAAATGTAAAATATTGCAAAATGATGGAGTAAAGAACTCTGTTTTTTGGGAAAAAAAATTTCCTACAAACGAGTAATCCTTTTGATATATTAAATAAGGTAATATAAAATTTAAGTTATATTATTTGTGGATACTAAATATTACAATGTAATATTATTAGCAATTTATAAGATAATAATATATGCCAAAGATAATATAGATTATCAGGATTCTTACAAAGCACTATGTCAAAATTAACTACCTTGATGAAATCTTAAAAGCTTGCGGTTTTGTAAGTAAAGAACTAACATAAAAAAAAAAACTTTCACTAGTCACATGTAAAGTTGATAAGATCTTAATTTAAATTTNATATTTTTATCTTGTTATTCCAATTTTATGTAAGATCTTAATTTTAAGATCTTCTCAAACCTTTCACACCTCATACTAGTAATATCCATGCCAATAACAGTAATTTATTTACGACTTAAAGGCAAAGGCCAAAACAAGCATTAGTTACCCAAAAAAAACCTATTTATTGTTAAAAGTTGAAATGGCAATGCGTAATGCGGAAGTGTTTGTTGTTTAGCAAAGAACAACAATAATCTTTGTCTCAACTTAAACTTTTATCAATAAAACGATTTTATTTTGGTGAACTTATCACTAAAACAATTAAAGTACAATGAAAAACTCGGAAAAATGGAAAAATTGATATAAATATAATTTATTCTTAAAAAAATATTTATTATTTATTTTTTATTCAAATAATTTATTGTTTCGTTTTGTCTGAAAAAAATTATTTCTAATTAAAAGAAAGGATAATTGCTATCTCATGCTCAACCCGAAAAGGCTGGGGTCACATAGGGGCTCATGCACAACCACACAAAATTGTGGCTCAACCTCAATATCTGGATTGGTTGACCCAAAAAGAAACACAAAGCCCTAGATTGACCTTTTGCCACATTATTTAACAATATTGCTACTGATTCATATCATCAGTAGAAAAATATAGTCACTTTTATTAGATTGTTGGAAATATTACAATGAGTGTTAATAAAAAAAACATGTACAAGTAATTTAACTAACAACTAATAAAGGTGTTGACGTAATAGTAGAGACATGCTATAATTTTAAGAGGATGACCCTAATTCGATTTATAAAAAAAGATGGTAGTTCGGAATGCAAGCATATTTATGTTCAATAGACTAGTTTCCTCTAGTAATAAACTTGAAATATCCAAGTAACACTAAAAAAAAGTAGTTGTCACATTTAATTATGTGTCATTATAAAAGAGTTTTACACGATTATTTAATCATGTGTTAAAATATTAATAAAAATAGTTACATCTCACAAGAAATTTGATCTAATAATTATTATTATTATTGGGTGAAAAGGAGTCTAAAAATCATTTTAAAGACTTGCCAAATTAAATTATACATATTTGACACCACCATTATCTCACAAATTTCATGATGAACTTAATTAATTTGTAATTAATAACTAGACCAACTTGGTTTTTCCAAAAACTTAAGTAGCCTATCAGTTGTTTTGGTTTGGATCAAATTGGGGAGAATCAGCTTAATTGGTGATGTGCACTTTCTAACCACCTTATTGTTGTAATACATTGAATCGAAAGAGTAGTGCATTACCTAAAACTCATACTTAAAGAAACTAAGCAGAGCATGAGTTGAATACCTTTAACATTTCAACATGAATTTGAATTCTCGTAAGTTGAACTGCAAAGTAGTTATCATTATTGACGTAACATATAAAACTTTGAAAACTTCATAAACGACAAGAATTATACCAAATTTGTTATTTTTTTAAAAATCTATTCTTTTTTGATAGTGACTGAGTGGTCCTGTTTAGCTAATCACATAACCCTGATCATTTCAATTACAAATTCCATTAATTCTTACACAATTAACTTGACTTCAAAATACTGCAGGATAATATTGTTGCTTTCAGGCTTCAGAAGCTGAAATAAACAGAAAATCTGTATGGTCACATGCAGAAGGGGAAGAAGATTCTTCACAAGATACTCTATTAGTAGACAAACTAGTGGAATGGTGGTTTGTGAAAAACACACTTTTATTCATTTCATTGGAAGAATCTTGAGATAGCACATTTTATGTACATTATTGAATGTATACGAATATGACATTGTACATTGGTTCTAGTTACAGTTACAAACAAATGAGACATATGGGAAAACACAAAGACACTGCCAAACTGAGAGAGTATAAGAAGAAACCAGTGATCCCAAACTAAAAGGAGTCTAAAAATTATTAATTCATCTACACCAACCTGTAGTAGCAATTGTTTTCATTGAGAAGAACCTCATAGCCTTTTCCACAAGGGCACCTAAAGGTAAGGCTCAAGCACTGCTTAACCCACTCAACACTAATAGCTTCTTCAGAATCTACTCCCAATTCATCCTGCAATAACATAAGGATAAAATGTTAAACACCAATTTTGGGTAAGTTGCAATAAAACCAAAATATCCAAATAAAGCACTAGAGGGGTTTAGAAGAATATCTTCTATATAGATAACAAAATGACACAAGGCCAATCATAGTCCAAGATCAGGACTAAGCCATAATCATATATTACTAGTTACTTAATTGACAATGACAATGAACCATATACCCCTACCATCTTCATGAACTACTTTAAGCCAAATGGGGTTAATGTTTCATGCAAAAAGCACAACCAAAACACTACTTGTATGCCATTTCAGTACTCAAAGCATGATTTTGAAAGACATCTTGAAAAAGTAAAAGACAAAAGGAACATGATTTAGCTCAACTAGCATCACTCCATCCTATTCCTTTTTTGGAGCATAAGGAAAATTTTAGCCAAAACAGAAAGCTTAAAACAACTGATTTTATAGTTTTATAACAAAGTTATATGGTTTTATATCCTATTCCCTTATCAAGTGTTAACTTTTATGATGAAGGTTGAAATCCAAACCTTTCCATTTATGTAGTCCCTAACATTGGAAACAGGAAACTTTTTTTTCTTTTTTGTTTTTGCCTAACACCGAAATACCTAGTCATATTAACATTGGGCATAAAGTTTCAAAGAAAGAAGATCACCACATCCTATAGTCCCCATCAATAATTAGGACACACACATTTCTTTTTAACCATTTTAACAACAACAAAAAAATGCATGGGGACGATGGTAGTAGACTAAAAACCTCACTCAATGAAACAAAAGGGTTCAACAACAGCCATCAATTTAACTTTAAATCTAGAGAAAGATGTCCCCAAGACTAGGTTCATTTACAGAACAATAATCATATTATTAATTATTGTAATTAATCATATCACAATGGCGGAGTCTTAATCTGTGCCCTAAACCCTAGACATTCTTAGCATCAAATCAAATGTATAAATCGATTCATACCGGAGGTGGAACTTTATCTTCTTCAGCAACGGCAAACTCATCTAATTCTCCTCCTCCTTCTTCTTCTTTGACTTGTACCTTTTTCTCTTCTTTCGCTTCTACTTTTTCTTCTTCCTTCTCTTCTTTTACTTCTTCGCCATCTTCCAAAACTTCATCCCACCATTGCTTCATCTCCTTCATTCGATCTTTCATCCTTCTCAGCTTCTACAATCACACCAAAATAAACAACTCTAATTCAAAAAACCCTAAAAGAAAGATAATTGTTTTTATTCATAACGAAATCAATTAATTTTAATTTTACCATTGAAGAATCAGGAGGGGTTTCTTCAGAGCTCAAGGCACGAGACAGAGCCTTCGCCGGCGAAGACACGGTCCTCCTGAGGCTCGGCGGCGGCCGGGGTGGCAACCCGCACCCGCTCGCAGCTGGCGGTGGCGTAGTAGTCACTGGATTTCCTCTGCCACCGGAGGTGGTGGCACACTCCGGCAACTCCTCTGCGGCCGCATCCAACCATGGAGCTTTGTACGCGTCGGAAACGCAGCGGCGCAGAACTGGACAGCATTGCCGACCGGCGGATCCCTTTCCGTCGACCCTGCCGAGGCTAATTGGAAGCGAGACGGCGGAGAAGCCGTGAAGGTTGAGATCCTCTTGGTCGCAGAACAGCTTCTTGGCGCTCCGATCTCCGGATCCGGAGGAATACGCCGGCGGCCGGCGTTTCAGTGAATTGGAGCAGGAAGAACCGTTGCAGGCGGTGGCGGCGCACGGCGAGTTGCAGTGGTGGTGGCCGCAGCCGCCGCCGGCGAGCATGGAGATGAGGTTCGTGGAATCAGCTGAGTCTCTGAGTTGGAGAACTTCAGCGGATTGTTGATGATTCTGAAGCAGCGATTCTTCATCCATTTTTTTTCCCCTCTTCTCGAAAACGCTTTCTTGATTTTTTTTATTTTTTGGTTTTTGATTTTCTCTCTCTCTCTCTCTGAAGATTATGGTTGTGGGTGGAAAGAGGGAGGAAGAAATGAGGATTTGGTTGTGTATATATATACACGCATGTAAGGGGTTTTCTGAATGCAACGGCTTTTGGCGGTTTTTGGTGATGGGCTTTTGGCGGGTTAAATCACTTTTTGTTTGGGTTTGCAGGTCTATGTAGCCATTGGGATAATATATTTTGGGCCGTTCATAATGGAAAAATATTACTCTATTTTGACAAGCATTATTGAAAGTGCATTGGAATGTGATGATGTTGATTTTGTTCCATGATACTGTAAGTTTGAGTCACTTTGTTCTTTGAAATTTATAATATAACTTTTTTAATTTTTGAATTTATTAATTATAGGTCAAATTAATCATTCAATTCATTATCGTTATGGTATTGTTATGCTTTTTTTTCTTCTAATTTTTCATATTCAATAAGAATGTGAGAACAATTGAGGTTGTGCAGTAACACTAAAGGTTGAAAATGTTGTTGTGATGACAATTGAAAATATAAATCTTAGTTGCTATTGTAGTTTCATTAGCAATCGTAAATGGTCTCACAATTTCATTTGTAATTTTTTGTGTTGTTACAACTTATTTATAGTCCTAAGTATTCTATCAATCTCATTTTATATGACAAATCAATAAAAATATAATAATATAATAATGACAATAGATTGAAAGACTAATTTATTTTTATCTTGCAATTTTATGAATTTAAAAGTTAAAATTTGAAATTTAATTGCCAAACTAAGCATTATCCCACACTAGAATAGAAGGAAGAAAAAATGCCCTTAAAAAATGGAGAAGAAAAGAATGTAACCAGAAGGAGGAAAAAAAAATCAACAGTAAATGATAATGACATTGTAGCGGGATATCTCTGCATCTAACCAGATTCACAATAACACTTTTGATTGCATACATCTGTAGCAATTAGATTCAACCTGGTCCCACATCTTGTCTAGAGCAGCAACACCATTTTCCAACAAGAACATTGATTTAAAAAAAATGAAAAACACAATTATGAACAAAAATAAGTAAATCAATTCAGAAAATAAAATGCCCATAACGTGTTAAGGCGGCAACAAGAAATATTCATGTAAATATGTAATTATATAAAGTCAAATTAATTTCAAGGTGTGACATGGTGATGCTTTATGTTGTCCGAGTGTGCATTTGGTATAAAAATAGGATAACTTTTGTCTTTCCAACCAAAAAATTTTATGTTTTCTTTGTCATAGTAAGGTAAAAATATATATATTAATTTTATATTTTGTTTATGTTACTCTATTGTAATCCTTGTGCTAAATGTAGTCTTAATCATATGATGTATGTTCACTCATCACTCACAAAAATATAAAAAAAGGGTGTTTTGTGACTTTTATAATTAGTGTAAGTTCATCTATTAATTTTATTCAACATTCTATCACTTTATCCTTCAATTTTAATTTTTAGATACATTATCAATTTGGTGTATTTAGATATAATTTACACCTAAATCTAAATAAATTAGGTAAAAAATTGTATCTATACAAAATTTATAATTATAAAAATTAAAAAAAAAAAATACAATCCGTTTTTGACCGTCATGTCATCATCTTCTTCTATTACACTTTGGTAGCTCCAGACCTGTTTGGTAGAGCTTTCTTCTTCAGAAATCAATCATTCAGTTCAGTGTTTTTCATTCTAACCATCGGGAATGGGTGGTGGTGCCCACAACACCGCTTCTACCTCTTCTTTCTCCTCATCCTCCTCCTCCTGTTGCTCCCGTTTCTGGTCCTCGGCGCTCCGAGCCAAGCGCCTCGTCTCGCCGGCTGAGAAGGCCGCCCGGGACAGCTCCGCCCGGATCCTCTCCCGCCGCCTCGGCGTCCTCGACCTCTTGCTCCTCGGGATCGGAGCTTCCATCGGCGCCGGAATATTCGTCGTCACCGGCACCGTCGCCCACGACGCCGGTCCCGGTATACCGTCCCTGTTCTTCGCAATTCCGAAACCTAATTTTCTAGATTTCTTTGTAGTGTTGGTTTTATATTTCTATGCTGGTGCTTTTTTGCTTAATGATGCAGCTAAATTTATATACTTACTTTGACAAATTTTCTCGTTTGGTTGAGATTCATGTAGCATTTTCCATGATTGTTAGTCTAGTGAGCTGTGTATTCTTTAAATTTTAGTTGCGTTTTTGTTGCAAATATGTGAGAGAGCTCTATATCATGTAGCACTTTGTTATTTTTTTTTTCCTTTAATTTTGTTACAGAAGTTCAAAGAATAAAATAAATTAAAAAAATAAATAAATTGGAGGATGCAGAAGAGGTGTGTATTTGATATGGTCCTTGAGGAGTTCTTGACGCCAAAACAGCAGATATTTTTAAATGTATGCGCTTCCTTGATTATCGTTAAATCCAATTGAGCTACAAGCTTGTTAGCTAAGATGTAAGTTGTAGCTCTAAATTTGCAGCGTTGAGGGGCTTAGGTAATCCGGTAGGGAGGATTATAGGAAGGTGGTAAGTGATAAGTGAAAATCATCGCATGCTTGCTTGGTAAGGTTGATCCAACCTAGTGGTGTATGGCTTGGTTGTTGACGATGTTGTGCTTGTCTAGTATCGGCATATGGAATGAGAAGAAATTGTCTAAAGTTTCCGTTTAGTCTTTTGTCATTTTAGAATGCAATATGGATGACACGAGTATAACAACTTTTATCATTTCACTTTACACATTCTCTAATCTTTGCTAAGCACCAAGAGATAAAAGTGATTACATCTTAATTCACCTTCATTTTCATCTCCCTCTTATTTACTTTCATATCCACAATGGATCACATGGATTGACCTGAGAATTAAGTATGGAAATCTATACTCACTTATAAATATGTTATAGAAGACAGGCTTCCTATGAGAAATTATTAGTTTTACTAATTTTAGCACCCGAAAATATTATGCACACAACTATGTGAACTTTCTTCGTTATGCTTTTTCATTTTTCTCCATTTAAACTTCTATCCATCTCAAATGGCTGTTTTACACTTTCTTGATCACGGAGCATGGCAGGATATAAAATACTGTTCAAGTTCAGCTTGATCAGTTACAAAGCTTCATGGTCTCTTTTAGTTCATACTTTCTTTCCTCTCTATTTTGGATGATAGTGAGCTCAAGCTTAATCGCTAAACAAGGCTTGGTTGTTATGTTGAAATCACATGAAAAATCAAACTTTATTTATACATCTATGTATCTACTTTAAAACATGGCCAGGACATGTAATGTTTATCTAGGGGTTACCATTCCGAATTAGTGGCTTATTTATTGTTTGTTTCTGTGATGCAGGAGTAACGATAAGTTTTATACTTGCTGGAGCATCATGTGTTATAAATGCACTCTGTTATGCTGAGCTAGCTTCCCGTTTTCCTGCTGTTGTTGGAGGAGCATATCTATATTCATATACAGCTTTTAATGAACTCACAGCTTTTCTTGTTTTTGCTCAATTAATGCTTGACTATCATATTGGGGCAGCTAGCATAGCAAGAAGCCTAGCAAGCTATGTGGTAACAATTTTAGAGCTCTTCCCTGTTTTCAAAGATAACATTCCAAATTGGATTGGACATGGTGAAAACATTGGAGACGTGTTATCCATCAATGTCTTAGCTCCAATTCTCCTAATACTTCTCTCTGTAATTCTGTGTTTGGGTGTTGAAGAATCATCAGCTGTGAATTCAGTTATGACAGTGACCAAGGTTCCTTTCCATCTGGCCAATTACCACTATTTAATATTAGGCATTGCGTTAACCCTGGGTTTACCATGAGAACAGAATCAGAGGTTATTTTACGGTTTGTTACAGGTAATCATTGTTATCATTGTCATTCTTGCGGGAGCTTTTGAGGTTGATGTTTCCAATTGGTCTCCCTTTGCTCCAAATGGTGCAAAAAGCATATTTACAGGAGCTACTGTTGTCTTCTTTGCTTATGTTGGATTTGATGCAGTTGCCAATTCTGCTGAAGAATCTAAGAGGCCACAGGTATGTTATGCCAAGAATGCTCCAACCTATTGTGAATTTACCTGATGCCGTATCTGTTATCTGATGTATCTGATTTAGATACTTTGCCATTAACTTTGTTCATAGCCAATAGTTACTGTTACTAATTAGCTGTAGTGACCATCATCCTTAGTAAGTACAGGTTCCTTTGTAAATGTGCTTGTACAGCTGTACATTTGTGTAACAGAAGCTATCTCAAATAATATATTCATCTGCTGCGGCTAATTGAAAGTCACACATTCCATTCGTCACACATTCCATTCTAAGTTTATCTCTTCCATTCTCACCAATCAAGTTACCATATTTATCTTTCTTTGTGACATTTCAGCGGGATTTGCCAATAGGCATAATTGGAAGCCTCTTAATATGTATTTCGTTGTACATTGGAGTATGCTTAGTGATTACTGGGATGGTTCCATACACACTTCTTGGAGATGATGCTCCTTTGGCTGAAGCTTTTACATCTAAGGGATTAAAATTTGTTTCTGTTCTGATTAGTATTGGTGCTGTTGCTGGACTCACAACAACACTCCTTGTTGGTCTTTATGTTCAGGTGAATCACTTTTGAATATGATGTGACTGATTGAAGTGCCTTGTGGCAAGTGCTAATGTAAATGATGGGATGTTTTTAATGAGCAGTCTCGGCTATATCTTGGGCTTGGCAGGGATGGTTTACTACCCTCAGTTTTTGCTAAAGTTCACTCCAAACGCCACACTCCTATTCATTCTCAGGTCTGGTGTGGTGTTGTTGCCAGTGTTTTGGCTGGGCTATTGAATGTGAAAATGCTTTCACACATTCTTTCTGTTGGTACACTGGTAAGAGTCCTTTTCTAATTTCTTGATCGAGAGGTTGTCAACAAAATCGCTGTATCTATGTTTTGTTACTATTATGTTGGTGAGCAAGTAAATGTGATGGATGTCTTGCTCAGTGATTGTGCCCCGCCTCCATATATTGTAGATATTAATGTAATATACTATTATTATTTTATCTGTCTTTATGTAACATGCATGATATGTTTTGTTTAGGAAATAATACCATATGCTTGCCTTGATGAAAGTATACTTTATAATTTACTTGTGTTTCTATTCTTAGTGCACTTCACATCATATTTTCACTTATTTCAGACTGGCTATTCAGTTGTCTCAGCATGTGTTGTAGTACTTCGGTGGAAGGATAAGACAAATAGTCAAGTATCATCTTCAGCTAAGAGGGAAGGTGTAATTTGCCTCATTGCTGTTGCTGCCTGTGGATTTGCTACTGGTCTCTTATTCCGTTATGATGCTTCACCTA
Organism: Nissolia schottii; assembly: GCA_003254905.1. Lineage (NCBI taxonomy): Eukaryota > Viridiplantae > Streptophyta > Magnoliopsida > Fabales > Fabaceae > Nissolia > Nissolia schottii. The sequence continues at coordinate 439,253 of QANU01055523.1, forward strand.
TTTTTATGATTCTAGCTATAGCTGTCGCAGTAGGTGCTTCTGCTGCTCTTCTTTTCCGCCAAGTGAGTGTTATTTGGAATATTATATTTTATTAATTGCTTGTTGCCTTGGCTACAACAGCATGCTTTGGTTATGTAGTGTTTAATTTAGGGACTGAGTTCTATCATGAATACCTAAAAAATTTCCCGTGTTTTTCTTGGACAAGGTATGCTATACATAATATGTGAGTTTTAATTGCATCTAGTCTCAGTAATAGATTGAAAGTAAAATGGAAATTATATGTTGCCTTGTTTCCTGCATCATACAACAAAGTAACAAACATAATGTGGGTTGAATGAGCAAACTCTCCCAAGAGAAAAGCTGTGTCAAGGCCAACAATTCTGCCATGCTTCTTGGTCTTCATCACATTAAAATTTGTGAAATTCATGAGTGTGTTGTATTTAGATGTTAATTTCTCTTATTAATTCTGTTTTGCTCTATCATTTTCTATTCTAGGTTTATGCAGATGCTCTGGGATTTTCTTGCCCTTGGGTTCCCCTTCTGCCATGCATTTGCATCTTTTTTAATATATTCTTATTTGCCCAGGTATGCACATGGTGTTTCCTTTTTGAAAATTTGGTTAAAATAATACCTTTCTGAAATGGTTACAATTGATTATTGATACATTGAAACTGGCGAATAATGATGAACTCCTCCTGTTTACAGTTACATCACGAAGCATGGGTGAGATTTGTGGTTCTTAGTGTTGTCATGGTTGGTATTTATGCAATATATGGCCAGTATCATGCTGACCCCAATGCAGCAGATACCGTCATTTATCACCTCCCACCAGAGGAAGGAGATCAATGAGTTAACAGTCCATTATGGGGGTAACTTGTATCTACTATATTCATCAACAATTTTATTTGGGAGATTGGGATGAGATTTTTAAGTGCTTCTGGAGCAAGAAAAAGTTGTACTTCGATCCATTTTATGTTTAACACTTCAGCTTTGTGAGTTATTATTATCTCCTATATTAACTATATTTTTAATGCAATTGCTGAAGTATTGAGCATTTAATGGAACAGAGTACCACATTTTTTTTTTAACTCCAGTAGCACTAAATGAATGTAGCAACCACTAAATGTTCACTCTGTTTGTGATGCTCCCTTTACAACTACTATTTGGGTACAGTTACGCTGGATTGCATATGTTGCACTGTCCAGCAAGCATAATCTGTACCATTAAGAACATGTTATATAGGAAATCCATTGAAAAATAAAACACAACAATGGGTTTATGTTTTTTTGCCTTCATATCTTACTGTTTCTTGAAATTTGTACTGTGAAATAGAAAAACTTTGGTATCTGAAAGTTACTGGGTTAGAAGTATTTATTGCATTCTAAAAAGCATGTTAACTATTATTACATTGTGTTCCTAGTTCTCATCATTCAGGATTTGACAAATACTAACAAGGTCATAGTTTTTTATATCACAATTGTAACTTCTTTTTGTTTCAGAGTGTAATTTGTTAAAAAGTACTACGGTACTCCTCACACCACGTCGCCCCATAGCTTAGGAGGCTTTTGGTGATCTTGAAGAACACCTTGACTAAGATGCCTGCCAATTTTTTTAGTGTCAAACATAAATTTTAATATGCTTAGTCAATTCTGATCCTGATAGAAGTAAAATTGAAGTTTACAATGTGTGCATATTATAGGAAAATGATAGTATAATTATAATATCACTTGGGAAGAAGTACCTATAATCAATAGTTATTACAAATCCTTGGGAAGAAGTAACGAGAAGATACACAGGTAATTCAATTTTACTATTTGAACATATTAAAATATGTCTTAATTTTGTCACTCTTTTATGGGAGATATGTCCAAAGAGCATTTCCGTAGCTAATTAGGACAAAAGAAGGGTAACTATTCACAGAGTCCGGCAGTAAATGCGGACGGAAGTTACTGGAAGATGAAAAACAAATATGCACTGAGATTTCAAGCAAAGCACAGACCATGTCTGTGAATTTTATTGAAGTTCCACGTGAAACCTAAATCGGTTCCTTAACTATGCCAAAATAGAAAAAGAAAGAAAGAAAAGAAAACATGATGGCAAGTGTGTCTGATTTTAAAAATATGAGGACCTTAATAATTTGTGGGACAACACGCAGTAAAGAGACACAGCAAGCGACACACAATAGTTTGCACCTGGCACTTCATAGGAACTGTGGCACACACGTAGCACTGGTACAAAATCCATCCAAGTTGATGTGTTCTTGAAGGCCATCCTTCCATGGCCATAACTATGTCATGTCACACATTAATCACCGTTGTTACCATGGCTGATCAGCCTAAGAAGCTTCACATTGGCTTGTTTCCATGGCTTGCTTTTGATCACGTGATTCCATACTTCCAGCTTACTCTCGTACCTCAAGAAGGCTTTTGATGGTCTTGAAGAGCCTCTGACTAAGTTCCTTGAGAGGTCCCCCACAATGGTATAGATCTTAATAATAAATGGGGGGACAAAACCCAATTAATAGCAACAGCAAGTGACACCAATAATTTCCACAAATTGTGGCCCGTATTTGTTCATAACGTTCAGGTACTGAAGCAAAGTTGATGTGTACTCAAAAGGCTCTCCTTTCATGACCATAACTATGCTAATCACAACTTACAAACCATTCACTCATCACCCTTATCACTAAGCATGGAAGATCAGCCTAAGAAGCTTCATACTGCTGTGTTTCCATGGCTTGCTTTTGGTCACATTATTCCATACCTTGAGCTTGCCAAACTCATAGCTCAAAAGGGTCACAAAGTTTCATTCATTTCCACACCTAGGAACATCAAACGCCTCCCTCAACTCCCTCAAAACTTACAACCTTTGGTGGAATTCATAGAACTGCCACTGCCCCATGTAGACAATCTCCCTGAAGATGCTGAGGCCACTAGTGACATACCACAACACACAATTCCATACCTCAAGAAGGCTTTTGATGGTCTTCAAGAGCCTTTGACCAAGTTTCTTGAGAGTTCCACCCCTGATTGGCTCATATATGACTTTGCACCTTATTGGTTACCACCAATTTCTTCGAAGCTTGGCGTCTCATGCATCATTTTCGGAATTTTTAGTGCATTTGGTTCATCTTTCATTCTTGAATCCTTCGTGTTAGATGCAAATAAGCCCTCATTTGATGAAAGCAGTCCTCCAACGCTTTGACGACAAGACTATGTTTGAAGATTCCACCAATCAAGGCGAATCCGGGGTTTCAGATATATTCCGACTCCAAAAGACCATTGGCAGTGCCGATGTGGCAGCGATAAGAAGTTGCATGGAGATTGAAGGTGAGTATATAAAACTTTATGAAAGGCTCAGCAGGAAAATAACAATTCCAGTTGGTTTATTGCCACCATCACTACAATTCAGCAGTGAAGACGGCAACAATGATGAAAACTGGGATACAATCCTTAAGTGGTTAGATAAACAGGAAGAAAGGTCAGTGGTTTATGTGGCCTTTGGAAGTGAGGTAGCACTGAGTGATGAAGAATTCACTGAGGTAGCTATGGGACTAGAACTATCTGGTTTCCCCTTTTTCTGGGTTCTGAAGAAGCATAATAGCCCTGTTGGCAGTGACTTAGTTGAGTCACAAAAGGAGTGTCTTGAGAATAACTCAAATGAAAGGGGAGTGGTGTGGAGTACTTGGGCACCGCAAATAAGGATATTGGCACACAAGTCCATTGGGGGATTCTTGACTCACTGCGGTTGGAGTTCAGTCATAGAGAGTCTTCAAGTTGGGTGCCCACTTATTATGTTGCCCTTCCAAAATGAACAAGGGTTTGTTGCTAGGCTTATGGAAGGAAAAAGGGTAGGGGTAAAAGTACCAAGAAATGAACATGATGGCAAGTTCACTAGGGATTCAGTGGCCAAGGCATTGAGATCGGTGATGTTTGAAGAGGAAGGAAAGACTTACAGAAGTCAGGCAGAGGAGATGAGCAAGATATTTGGGAACAAGGAGCTACACCAAAAATACATAGATGAGTTTGTTGAGTACATGGAAATCCATAGGCCTGCCATTAAAAATTAGCAATCCAGCTATATATCATGCCATGAACTGGACTGAAATTTGTAAGTCTGTTCTTAAAAGTTCTTAAAAGTGAAGATGTCGCTATCTGGGACAAACTCACTTGGTGGAATAAAGTAAGTTTGTTGTTTATTGCTGTAAGTTTGCAAGGTCACTTACTGGAATAAGTTTGGTGGTTGTTGAGTATTGTTGTAAGATTGCAATGTCACTTAGTTGAATAAACTTTGTTGTTGTTTATTGTTGTAAGTTTGCAAAAAAATTTATCAAAGAAATTACAATATTTGATTGTATAACACGTCTTGACATAAAATTTTAAGATAATAATAAACTTTGAATTTAGTTGTTATGCAATGGTTGTTATTCAATCAAGTGTGACTTTTTAATTAGTGGATAAGATAATCAAGTGTTTTATTTGCGACAAGATTCGTTTGGACGACATAGTGTGTAATAATTAAACTCATAAACTCATGTGTCCTCACTTTTATATTTTTCTCGTTTGTTCTTTCCTAGTGATGCACTATTCAGAGATTCATATGTTAGTTCCTTTCCAAATGCAATTTAAGCATGACTTCCATGTGGCCATTTAGAACTGCCACTGCCTCATGTAGCCAGTCTCCCTGAAGATGCTTAGGCCACTATGGACATTCCACAACACATAGTTCCATACCACAAGAAGGCTTCTGACGGTCTTGAAGAGCCTTTAAGTTTCTTGAGAGCTCCAACCCTGATTGGCTCATATACGACTTTGCACCTTATTTGTTACCACCAATATCTTCGTAGCTTGGCATCCCATGCATCATCTATTTATCTATTATAATGTATAAATTCTGATACCAAACATGTACTCTTGCTTATTATTGCAAATGTCAATTTCTCATTCTCCACACTCCTTCTCCCTTCCTCTTCCTAACGTGTAAGCGTAGACTATTAGGAATCATTATTCGTTTCTTCATGAAAAAATATAAAGGCTTGATGACATTCGTTTCTATATGATCACAATTTGAAATGTAACTATCGGATATGGTGATTCAACTCAGACAAAAGCAATGGCAATGGCCTCGTTATTATAATTCAGCTCAAACAGATATGATCATATGGTTACCATACCCAAGTTTAATGTATGCGAAATTGAGAATGCTCATATCATATCTTAATGACTCTAGATTTTTTCGTCCAATTACACTTGAATGAGATGGCATCTATTTGTGCCAACTACTTATTCTGTAAATGCAATACTATACTACGAACTAGACCAGAATGAACCCTTCCATCATGGTAACAGCCTTACCACGCAATAGTACCCTCTGGTTCTGCTCATCAAGATGAATTATGAGAGCTCCCCCTCTTGGTGATGCCTACGCAAATATGTACTAGTGTTGGTAGAACATTGACAAAGATGATCACAATGAGTTAAGGCAAGTACCAGTACCTGATAAGCATTGAAGTCGCACTTTTCCAGCTTCTTGCTCCAGTAGGTTGCCAAGCCACAATGTGCACTCCCACAAACAGGATCCTGAAAGAAAATTATGCAACATTTATCCCATAAATTCTATAACATATTCCAACTTCCCACTCTACTAATTGCTCCTGGTGGACACTGTAAACTGAGGAAGTACTAGTAATAATACCTATATATAGATTTGAAGTTTTAATTTGCATCACTATTATTGAGTAATTTGAGTTTAAAATGAAACTCTAAACTTCGACCATTCTGTGTTCATCTATTGCACAATGATGAAGGCATCTAATTGGCAATGCTACTGAAGGAACATTATATTATTGTCAGCCAATTACCTCATTGATTCCTTCTTTTGGGCAGAAGAAACGACTGATGAAGTCAAATCCTGACTCAGAAGGAGCAGCCCCTGTAACAATTACCCCTACTCCAGGACATTTAACTATTTCATCAATTTGTGGCTGTATTTCCTGAACAGATGTTCCAGATTTGAGCACAACCTAGGAGAAAAGATATTTGAAGTGCACAAGTTACAAAAACATGTATCAATTTGAAGGTAAGAATAGATAGCATCTATCTAGCATGAGATATATATTGTTCTTTTTCCAAGACTCAATCGGGTCATCATATAATATAGGTATGCAGCATCCAAAACGAAAAGATGATGCCAACATGGTTCTTGTTACCAGTATCACAAGCAAATGCTGTTTACTAGGAAGGAAATTAAGCAGAAACTAATGCGATGGGGCAATGATAATAATGGACGAGAAGTGAATTAGGAATTACAAATAAGCAATCTCCATTTTGTGTCTTCCTTATATCAATTATGGAAGCAGCCTTCACATTCAACGCCCCAGAAATTTGTGAAATCTCAGCAGAGTTGAATTCTTCAACAGGGTCAGCAGGAAAATTCAATTCAATATAAAATCCATCCTCAGTACCACCATTCTGCAAGTCTGATGAAGCACTTGTGACACTCTTTGCTGGGATGTTTTTGGCAGTCAAAACTCCAGACAGTGTTTCATATTCAATGATACTGGAATCCACAAGCCCAGATGAAAATAGAGCATGCGAAGCCGCTAATGTGGCATGGCCACAAAGTTTAACCTGCATAAGGTCCCCAATAAATTTGATTGTTTATAAAATATCCTTAATCAAGAATTTGCTATGCAGTCGTTATAATTTATAATGATACTCTCTCCATTCCTTTATTTATAAATATTGTGATGCAATAGTGACAAGTCCCGCAACAGTTAGGCAAGGAGGTATTGGGTGTTATATATATATATATATATATGAGTTTGCAAACCTCCATTATTGAGCTAGCTTTTGTGGTGGAGTTAGGCGGATTCATATCGAAGCCTTGATACTAAAATTACCTTAGCAATTTAATAGTTTCGAATAACCTTAAGAAACAAAATCTAAAACGACAATTATCAAGGAACAGAGGATATAATATGAAGTTACAAACCTTGCTTCACACATTTTTGAAAATTCCAAGCTTTACATACAGTTTACACATGCACAATGTCGAAACCCCAAAGACAAGCGTGCTTAATTAATCAAGAAGATCAAAGAATACCATGTATACTCTGGGAAATCATTGGAGAGACATCCCCATTAGTGAAATAGGAAGCTACCAACTATCATGAACACATTCAGTATAGTTACTATAGTATACCCAGCTACACCTACGTTAAATCAAAAGGGGGGAAAAAAACTAATCATTGGCATCCTGAAGTAAAACCTAAATTACTGTTTCTCTAATTTTCCTCTAAATCACCGCTATCCAAGTTGAGTTGAGATGAAACTCCAAACATGAAAACTCAAAATGGAAAATCAGGATTGTGACATAAAAGAGAACTGACCTCGGAGACCGGAGTGAACCATCTGAGGCTGAAGCGGGGGTGAGCGATTCTGGTCAAGAAACAGGTCTCGGAGAGGTTGAACTCGGCGGCTACGGCTTGCATCCATTGCGTGTCCCTCTCTTCCTCTAACAAACACACCGCCGCAGGATTCCCCTTGAACGGTGACTCGGTGAACGCGTCCACCTGCAACTCAACTCGCTCAGCGCGCACTCACACAGTGAAGTAGGAAACACGCATAATTACATACATACATACATACATACCACTGAGTACTTGACAGGTTTCTTCGTCATTCTGAAAGAGAAGAAGAAGAAGAAGAAGAAGAAACTGGTACATGCACGTTTCTCTTTAATTAACGCTGCAAGAAGACTTGTCTAAGTTCAAGTAGTCCTGGTGCATGTATGTATTTGGTTGCCATGTCAGCTAATTTGTCATTCTCAAAACCCTCTTCCTAATTTGAAAATAATCAAATACTAGTACACAATTCAACACAAAATTTTATATATTAAAATTCTCACTCAAACGTGGTTCAAAACAACAAATTTCAACATAAATTAATACTAGTTCCACTACACACACCACATTTTGATACATACATAATGTGTCCCATAAAATAATCACTCACTCCACTTTCACTTTCACTCTTGCTCACTCGCTCGTCAAGCACACGCGTATAACCCTTCTCGCTTCCATTTTCTTCTTTCGAAAAATAGGATTGCATTCACAAAACCGTTCGTTTTCTCTCTTCACTCTCGTCGCTCTCATTCTTCGTTCTCTCTTCATTCTCGGCATCTCTCGTCTCTCTTCTGCAACTCATCGTGCTCTCTGCACAATGATTTATGAAACACGAACGAAGATTACACAAGAAAACAACCACTAGTGAGTACATCGAAACTGAGTTCATCGTTTAGGGTTTTGTTCATCAATTTGCTTTCCTCAAGCTTTCTTCGAGTTTTGTTTGACTGCATTTGGTTTACAGAATGATTTAACAACGATCTTTGTTTTTCTAGTTAGTTAGAGTCATTTGTGTATGGATGTTTATAATGTTTGTGCACTCTGTGTATGAGTTGCTTGCATCCCACATTTTTGCTATTCTAACTTCTTATCTCTAAAGTTCGTGCATCTGTAGTGTACTGTACTGTTGGTATTAAGGTTTTGTTTGTCGATTTAATTTCCATCTAACTTTCTTCTAGTTTTGTTCAATTGCATTTGGTTTAAAAAACGATTTAACAATGATCTTTGTTTTTCGAGTGAGTTAGTAAGTCATTTATATACAGATGTGCATAAAGTTTGTGCACTATGCATGATAAAGTTTGTGCACTTTAACTTACATGACTTACGTTTTAATTTTAACTATTCATTTAAAATTTAATAATTAAAATTTAGTCCTCTCACTCTCACAATAAATCACTCTTCTTATATGATAATGATATGCTCACACACACATATCTGTGTGTGTTTTTCATATCTAAACATAATATTTTAGGCTTAAGTAGGTTTTGGATTTTTGACAAATTTTTGAGATTTGGTTTAGGCTAAATTATAGGTTATGTGGATTTATTTTTCTCACATGACATTGCTGATGTGACATTTCTTAGTCACGTCAACAGTAAATAGAGTTTAATTAACAATGGAGACTAAAATTACAAAGTTTTATTAACGACAAAGACTAAAACTAGATAATTCATGATATGTTTAGATAAAAAAATTAGGGACATAAATTAAATCTTAGATACTCCCTTTGTTCATCAATATTAACTCCTTTTGAAAAATTAAATTATTCTACATTAATAGTTCTTTTAACATTTCAATGTAAAATTAATGAGAATATATTAATTTTATCCATAGCGGAGAGAGATTTAGTGAGAAGATAAATAATTAATTGAGAGAAAGAAACATTCAAAAGATAATTTAATAAATTAAGCTTATTTCTTTAGTAATTTTAATCTGGTTTAATGGCTTCTTTTTATTCTCGTGCATTAGCTTAAAAAATAGTTTAATATGATTAATATTAAAGAACGAAGGAGTATTTGTAGAAAACCAAAACATATTTAAGTCAATATTTTAAATTAAAAGACTTTATGTGAACATAGAAAAAAGAAGTAATATTATAGAAAGACAAATGCTTTAAATGATAGTAACTGTTGAAAGATTTAATGTGTCTCTCCATGGACTTTTATTTTGGTATGTGCTCCATGGATTGATTATCTCAACGTACTAAAAAAACATTTTTCTAAAATATTTGTATTGATTAAATAAGTGTCAACTACTGCCAGCATCCAACCACTCTCCCACTACTAGTACTGCCTGCTCCCTTAAAATATATGTTTTTTTTAGCATGTGATGTGACAGCTCACTCAGAAACACCGACCCCCATACGAAACACCATACGCAACAAGGTGATATCAATTTTAATATTTTAATTAAAATTTTATAGAATATAAATACGGTAATATTATAATATTTTTATTAATATTAAATTATTAATTTTTAATATATCTCAAACTCCTTTTAAAATAGGTTATGAATTGATATTTATTAATTTTTTTATGAATTTATATTATTATAAATTATTTAATATATAAAATATATTTTATTTAAACATGACTCAAAAAAATTTAAATATAACTTTGACATATAACCACGAGATTAATCATAAATTTTTTTATTTGACCTTCTTTATTCACATTCATTACAGTGTGTTAATGTCCACGAGAAGCGTGCTAGAAGGACTTTATCCATACTCTACCGACAAGAAATACTATAAAAATAAACTATTTTATCTTATATTTATCATTTTAACATTTTATTTTTGCCAATCCTAGCACTTTACATTATTCCTAAAATTATTTTAATAATAGATAATAGAAGTGGAGGATAAAATAATTTCAGCAGAGAATTTCTCCTCTAAAGACAAGAATGATATTTTATTCGTATTCAATTTTCGCACGAAGTGACTCCTCGTTGGTAATTTAAAAAACAGCACCAAACATTAAAGAATTAACGGTGAGATAACGGGGATAAGAAAGTCATGTAAAATGTAAGTAGCAGAGGATTTATTCTCATGGTCATGACTAACTATTTTTGAGCGACGAAGAAATTGCAAATTTGAAACAATTTACAACTACCAAACTCAGTGAGTTCGTCCCAAATGATATTAAAGCATGAAATATATAGCAGCGTCTTCACATTTTTCATACAAGAAGAAAGTGCAATGGAACCCCTCCTTTCACTAATTTGATTATCACAACTCTCTAAAGCCTAAGATCCTACGAATACAAACAATGTTCAGTTCAATATACTACAAGCCAACCACAAATCACTCATAAAGCATGAAAAATGATTAGATGCTCAGAGACCACGAAATAAGATTGTACTTTGACCATAAACACAATAATTTCCAATACAAGACGCCTGAATAACTGCATTGTTAATCCTTAATGGCAGGCCTATGGATTTCCATGTACTCAACAAACTCATGTATGTATTTTTGGTGTAGCTCCTTGTTCCCAAATATCTTGCTCATCTCCTCTGCCTGACTTCTGTAAGTCTTTCCTTCCTCTTCCAACATCACTGATCTCAATGCCTTGGCCACTGAATCCCTAGTGAACTTGCCATCATCTTCATTTCTTGGTACTTTTACCCCTACCCTTTTTCCTTCCATAAGCCTAGCAACCAACCCTTGTTCGTTTTGGAAGGGCAACATAATAAGTGGGCACCCAACTTGAAGACTCTCTATGGCTGAACTCCAACCGCAGTGAGTCAAGAATCCCCCAATAGACTTGTGTGCTAATATCCTCATTTGCGGTGCCCAAGTACTCCACACCACGCCCCTTTTATTCTCAACTAAGCCACTGCAAACAGGGCAATTTTGCTTCTTTAGAACCCAGAAAAAGGGGAGACCGGATAGTTCTAGTCCCATAGCTACCTCAGTGTATTCTTCATCACTCAGTGCCACCTCACTTCCAAATGCTACATAAAGCACTGACCCTTTTTCCTGCTTATCCAACCACTTCAGGATTGTGTCCCAGTTTTCATCCTTGTCGTCCTCGGCGCTGAGTTGTAGCGAAGGCGGCAACACACCAACTGGAATCACTGGTTTCCCGCAGAGATTTTCGAGAAGTGCCAGTGTCTCACCTTCAATTTCCAAGCAACTTCTTGTGGCGACTAGATCGACGCCGCGGATGACTTCTTGGAGCCGAAATATATCCGAAACCCCGGATTCATTTGGTTTATTGTGTTCTTGAGAAATAGTATTGTCCTCAAAGGGTTGAAGGACTAGTTTGTTGGTAGGAGGACATTCATCTAAGGAGGGCTTATTTGGGTTTAGCTGAACATGGGAATCAAGAAAGAAAGATATACCAAATGCAGTGAAAATATTGAAAACGATGCACAAGATGCCAAGCTTAGAAGATAATGGTGGTAACCAATAAGGTGCAAAGTCATGTATGAGCCAATCAGGGGTGGAACTCTCGAGAAACTTAGATAAAGGCTCTTGAAGGCCATCAAAAGCCTTCTTGAGGTATGGAATTGTGTGTTGTGGAATGTCACTAGTGGCCTCAGCATCTTCAGGGAGATTGGCTACGTGGGGAAGTGGGAGTTCTATGAACTCCAACAAAGGTTGTAAGTATTGAGGCAGTTTAGGGAGGCGTTTGATGTTTCTAGGTGTGGAAATGAATGAAACCTTGTGACCCTTTTGAGCTATGAGTTTGGAAAGCTGCAAGAATGGAACCAAGTGGCCAAAAGCAAGCCATGGAAACACAGCAATGTGAAGCTTCTTAGGCTGCTCTTCCATGCTTAGTGGTAAGGGTGGTGAATGGCTTGTAAATTGTAACATGGTTATGGTCATGAGAAGGAGAGCCTTTTAAGTACACATCAACTTGATTCGGAGGCACACCATCTAAAGTGTCATTCTATAAATAATCAAAAGATTCAGTGTTAGTTCCTCTCTTTCTGAATTTATTCACCTCTTTTTGTTTTAGTATTTTTTTCAAATACTTATTAATTACCTCTTTAATTTAGATAAAATTAATTACTTTTTTTTACTAATAAATCTCTAATAAATAGACTTTTTTTTCCCCTCATATTTATGTACCATAATAACTCTACAAAAATTATTAGGGTACACCAAATTTCCTATCATGTCACCGCACATGCCACTATTAATACTATACCTACAATTAATGCAATCCTAATTTGTTACCAAAATAAAAAAATTGATCCCCTCACATGCAATTACCCTCAAATCCAAGAATAAATCCCCACACAGCCTTCGTTGATTCTTCACTGATTTTTTATTCTTTCTCTTTTTGTTATCATCATCATCATCACTAATTCTCTGCAAACTCATCATCGCAGAGCATTGTTCAATTTGTTCATCATCTTTTTTTTACATCATTCTAGATTCAAATTTTGTACATAGAATCTCCAGATCAAATCGAGGGGAAGAACAAGGTATTGTTCTTTTAATTATTTTTATATAAGTTCCAAATTACGTGAATCATCAACTAATTTGCGTTAATTGCATCATATGTTTGTGTACGTATGTTGTACATGTTTGTGCACTAGAATGGTATAGTGCACTCCCAATTCATCTTAGTTGCTCACATGATAGTTTGTGTTAATTGTGTCATATCTTTATGTACTCTTGTTGTATATGTTTGTACAGTATAATGGTAAAAGTTTATGCATTAACCATTCATCCTAATTGCTCACAGAATAAGTTGTATTATTTGTGCCATATGTTTGAGCACTTTAACGATAAAAGTTTATGTACTACTCATTCATTTTAATTTCTCACATAATAATTTGTGTTAGTTGTGTCATATGTTTGTACACGCATATTGTATACATGCACTAAAACGGTAAAAGTTTGTGTACCACTCATTCCTCTTAATTGTTTACTAAATAACTTGTGTTAATTGCATCATATGTTTGTGCACGCATGTTGTACATGTTTCTGCACTAAAATGGTAAAAGTTTGTGCACTCCTCATTCATCTTAATTGCTCACAGAATAGTTTGTGTTGATTGCGTTATACGTTTGTGCACTTTTGTTGTACATGTTTGGGCAATATAATGGTAAAAGTTTGTGCATTGCCCACTCATCTTAATTGCTCATAGGATAAGTTGTGTTAATTGTGTCATATGTTTGTGCATGCATGTTCTACCTATTTGTGCAATTTAATGGTAAAAGTTTGTGTATGTAAAAAAAATCATGTGTGCACACACGTTGAAGAGAGAGTGGAAAATCGTGCATGAGGAATGTGGTTGAGAAGTTTATAGGTGAACCCCGAGCGTATTAAAATTATGGGTGACAGTACGATGACAGATGGTAAGGTGTACATGTTGATAATTCTAATTACTTACATTTATCCATGTTAAATAAGAACAATTATGTGAAGTAGTATCAAATATTTTTTTACTTTAAAATTTTTCAATCATTGTTTTTAATATTTGTGTAAAACACAGAAATTAACTATTTTGAAAAGGAGAAAGGATTTGATAGTACTATTTGACCACACAAAAGTCTTTCATATCATAAGTGTTATTTGCTATTTTTTTTGGATTTTGCTAACCACTACCCTTATAAAAAGTTTAATGTTGGTTATATAATTAATGTCATTAAAAGTTGTACAACTTTCACATTTTTTAATATAAAATTATCATATATTTTTTTAACAAGTACCTAAAGTTAATTGTTAAAAAATAAAATTAATGTGGGTGTCACTTGCTATTTAATTTCTCTTATTGGGTTGTCCCACTATTTATGAAGATCCGTATCATTGTTGAGCTTTAAAAATACCATAAGGGAGTAGGAAAGTTAATTATTGGTCTCATAATCGCTATTTTAAAGGTCTTATATAATAATTAGTAATTAATAATTAAATGATAATATAAAAATTATTTGTATTGGGAATCCATATCAATTAAATTTTAAAAAGTACTACGTGAACATAAAAAATAAAATAATATCATTACAGAAGACAATAGCTTTAAATGGTAGTAGGTATTGGAAAGAGAAAAGTGAATTTTTTACGTGATTAAATTATTTTTTTTTAAATGTGTCTCAGTATGGATTGGTTCGGGGTGGTAATGGGTAAAGATGGACGAGTTTTTTAATACGTATTTCTGTCTCACTCACTCAAATTTTGCCTCACTCTTTGCTTTATATTCGAATAGGTTTTTATTTTTTGTCCCAGACTTAAATTTGCTGGTTTATGTTTGTCTTGTTTCTACCATGCTTTGCCATAAAATTTCCTTTTTTAAACGATTTAACTACTTTACAGAATTTTAAAAAAAGTCATATTTTTTTCATGTGCAAACTAATCAAGAATTTAGATTAATTATCCATGTTTTCATCTAAAAGAATTTGAAGACAACAAACAAAAAAATAAATCACAAATAGTAAATAGCATAACATAATGAGAAGTAAACAATAAATATCACAACATTATGGTTTTATATGCACTATCATTAACTATAATTTCATGTTGTGTTTTGTTTATATGTATATTATTTTTTTAATTAAACACATTGTAAATTTAATATAAATAAATATATACACATATACATGGGGCGAGTCTGAGGTGGGTTTGGAGTGGGTGCCTGAAACTCAGACCCACCCCAAACTTGCAAACAAGGTGGGGCAAGGTGGAACAGGGTAAGGTAGGATGAATTGTTATCCCTAACATTGGTGGAGTTGAATGCATCTCTATATGGATTCATATCTAATGATATCTACTTTGATAATGTTTAAAAGAAAAATATTGATTTAACTAGGATAGTACCCCGTGTATTACATGGAATTATGTTGATTTATGTATTTATACATTTATTAATAATAGACTTTAACATTTAAAATTAAGAGACAATTTTTAAAGTATATGATAGTAATTTTGAATAAAATGTATTAAGATTTATAGAGTTTTTAACAAAAATAAATAAATAGTATTTGTTTTATCGGTTAGAAAATTTCAAAAATTTGAATTTGAAAAGATTATTTTAAAGAATTGATTTTAAATTTTAGTTATAAATTTTTGTTTTTTTAAAAATTGAAAGAATAATAAAATATAAATTAAAAAAGACTTACTGGTATTTAATAAAAAAATTGATGAAATTAACTTTGACAGGTAATTTCCCTCCAAAAATAATGGTGAAAAAAATTCAGATATTTAATTAATATAGAAAAGTATCCAATAGTGCCAAGTTCCTACCGCTATACTGATGAATTCTGTTATGCGCAGTTTCTGTGCCTTAATAGAAAAATCATAATAATTCATTTTTATTTCTAATGTATTTATTTATTTATTTTAAATATAACACAAGATATATCAAATGTTAGTTTATAGAGAGGCTTACAAGATCTAATTTAGAGGTAAAAATTGAAGATGATATATATATATATATATATATATATATATATAAATCTATATCGTAAATCATAATGTTCAATCATCTTAGATTCATTATCCAAAATGATGGAAAGATAAAGGAGATGTAAATCATAGATTCAAGTTTGGTGGATAAAATAGAAGAGTGAAATAAGAAATGAAATAGAAAATGATTTGATTTGAGATGAGATGATTTGAATTGCAAATTAATTACCATGTTTGGAACCAACTACAATGAAATTGATTTAGAAATCAATTACCATATTTAGAATTCATTAACATAAGAATTGGATTTTATTTAGTTTGATTAATTTATATTTTTGCCCTTATTAAAATAAGAATTGAATTTTTTAAAAAATAATTTTTTTAAAATAATTTTTTGAAAAATAAAAAAAATATTTTTTGGAATTTATTTTAAAAAATATTTGTTGAAAAAATTACTTTTTTTAGAAAAATTCATTGTTGGAAAAAAATTTGAACTTTTTTTGGGAAAAAATATTTTTGGCAAAAAATATTTTGAAAAAAATAGGATTAAAATAGTATTTTATAATAATAAGATTTAATAAGTTTGATTTGATGAAGATAGTAGAGTTTATAAATTTAGTTAGTTGAATAGAGATAAAATAATCTTTTATGTTAAAATGAATTCAATTCCAAACAAATCTTTACAAAAGTCATAGAATTTCTAATATAAGTAACTTG
The DNA here is from genome assembly GCA_003254905.1 of Nissolia schottii. Lineage (NCBI taxonomy): Eukaryota > Viridiplantae > Streptophyta > Magnoliopsida > Fabales > Fabaceae > Nissolia > Nissolia schottii. The sequence goes on from QANU01055523.1 coordinate 455,737, forward strand.
AATTCTCATGGATTGAAGAAATTAAATTAGTTTTCTTTTCTTAAGATAGCAAATATGAGAATTGATTTACAAATCAAATAATTTTTTATTTTATTTGATTCCAAACAGACATTTATTTTTTTCATGGGCTTAGTGAGAGAATTTCTTTTCCAATGACCTACTCTCATTCGGACATAATATTATTATGGGTTGGACTTGCATTGGGCCAAACTTTATAAAGCCTCAAGAATATTGCGAAAACATTTCCCTCACACCCTACTACCCCAGACTACAAAATAAAATGTTTTGCAAAAAAATTATGACCCCTTGAAAAGAAAAACAAGTAAATATTTAATATTTTCATTTTATAAACGGTGCATTTATTTTAGCTTATTTATTGAAATAATTGTATTTTTTTAAATAATCAATTTCATAAATTTGCATATATTTTTTAAAATAATCAGAATATTAAAAAAAAAATCAAATTTTAGCATTTTTAGAGAAGTTAAACAAAATAACTTCACAGAAAAATCTATTTTCAAATTTTGTGAGCTCTATATTAAAAATTAATTTTTTAATCACTTTTTTTAAAAGCTGAAAAATACTCAATCATAATTTGATCCTGAAAAAGTTTTTGATGTCAATTTAATTATAATATTTTAATTTTAAAATTAAATTGATCATGAAATTTCTTTTACATCAATTTTATCTTAATATTTTAAAATTGATATCAACTTATTCCTATCACTATGTAAGTCAAGTAAGATCAATCAATTGACTTGATAGTCATCCTAAATTTACGTTAGATTTTGAAATATTATGACCAAATTAATGTCAAAATTTTCTCAAAATAAATTGACATTAAAAAGTTGATTTTTTATACAGTACAAATTGATTTTTTTTTACATACGTAATAGTTTAATTTTAATAGCCTAACAGTGTAAAGATATTTAGACAATTAATCAATTATTTATTTTATTTAAATGACATTTTAAGTAATGAATGTAATAATCAATTATATATGTATATTATAATGCGTTGATATTTAGGGTTAAATATGTTTTTAATTCTACCAAGTTAGATCGTTAACTACTGTAGTTAACGGCCCAACTTGACGACTAATTTGCAATTAGTCACCTCATCAGTTAACGGCTGACTTGCAATTAATTACGTCAGTCGTTAATGGTCTAACTTAACCGCAGAGATTAAATCTTTAAAAAAAATTGTCTTCCTAACAAAAATTTTTTAAGAGTAAAACACAATTTATAATTTTTTAATAATTAAAAATATATTTAATCCATGATTAAATAATAGTCTAAAATTCTTATGTAATAATTACGTTAAAATTTATTAATTTAATCGTTAAAAAATTTAAAATAGTGAGATGANCAATATAATTGATATTAACGAGTAATGACACTTTTTGAAAATCTACCCCAATTGTTGTTGTTGGGCACATAAACAAAAACAATATTACCTTAACCTTTTTCTTTTTCCTACGTTGCACTTTTCCTTGTCTTCAAAGTCTTCCTTCCTTCATCCCTTCCCCCATTTTCTTTCACACAAAACAAACAAACAAAAAAAAAACAATATTTTTTCCAAATCACACCCACCCACACACTTGAGCTTCATCAATGGCGGATTCAACAACCCCACACACCAAACCCCATTCCCCATTCCCACAACTCAGCTCAAGGATCCATCCAAAACCCACCACCACCACCAACAAAGGTAAATCTTGCTCCGCTCTCCTCTTCAAATTCCTCTTCTTGTCGCTGTTCCTCGTTGCAATCCCACTTTTCCCTTCACAGGCCCCTGAATTTGTGAGCCAAACCATCCTCACAAAGTTCTGGGAGCTCCTCCACCTTCTCTTCATTGGCATTGCTGTGGCATATGGCCTTTTTAGTAGTAGAAGGAATGTAGAAATTGAACCACACCTAGAAACTCACCCTAGTAGTGTTGTTGTTGATAATAGTAGTGAATCTAGCTATGTCTCGAAAATGTTCCCTGATTCAGCAATTTTTGGTGATGGGGTTGAGATTCCATGTGGGTATGGTGAGAAGAGTGAGGTGCATTGTTGGGATCCTCAGTATTTGTGCTCTAATGGGAATGGTGCTGGTGCTGTTGGTGTTTTAGATGAACAGTTCAATAAAAAGACTCAATTTTTATCTGTGTCTGGTGGTGGTGATAGTAATTTTGGTTATTCTGTTGCGTGTGATGGGAACAATGTGGTTCAAAGTTGGAATTCTGAGTACTATCACAGTGAGCCAGTGGTGGTTGTTGCCCAGCCAAGCTATGGCACCGCCGGTGAATGTGGTGGGGTTGTTGGTTATAAGCCTCTGGGGCTGCCGGTTCGCAGCTTGAGGTCGGGTGCGAGGGAAGTGGATGGTGGTAGATGCACCAATGAGAGTGATTCTAGTTCAGGTTCAAGGGTTTCGTCTAGGAGCTCGGATCAGAGTTGTAGAGATAGGGAATTCGGGGATCTGGATCCTTCCGATTTGGATAATAAATTTGATGCTGCTGCTGTTGGTGGTGGTGGTTGTGGATCGGCTTCCCCAGTCCAATGGCGTTCGAGGTCTAGAAGAACAGAAAGGGGGAGGAGACAGGGCAATGTTGCCCATCCTCCACATTTTAGGCCTCTTTCAGTTGATGAGACTGAAATTGAGGCATTCAATTCTTCGAGGCCTTTGCAGTCTACAACGTCTTTCTTTTCCCGCACTGGTATGTATTCTTCCTTGGATTCAATGTCATCAGATAATACGAACTTTCAAGTGGAAGAGATGAGGAGAAAAGAGGCTTCCTATGCGCCTGCTTCAGAGATGATGAATTTTCAAGAGGAAGGCATGGAACCAAAGACTTCTTACATGCCTGCAATGGAAAATATGAACTTCCGAGAGGAATATATGGGAAAAAGGAACACTTCTTATGTGGCTGCTTCCGAAAATAATATGAATTTCCAAGAGACGGATATGGGGCAAAGGAAGACTTACTATGCGCCTGCTTTGGAAAATTTGGATTTCCAAGAGGCAGATTTGGGAAAGAAGATTTCCCAAGGGTCTTCTTCAAGAAATGGAAGTATGAAAGCTAAGGGAAAATATGCTGCTGTTTCTTATCCTTCGCATTTCAGGCCAATGTCAGGCAATGAAACTCCATTTGAATCACTTGGTTCACAGTCTTTCCAGTCCGCAGGATCTTTCTCTTCCCACACGAGTATGCAGTCCTCCTTGGATTCAATTTCATCTGATAATGTGAACTTCCAAGAGGAAGACATGGAACAAGAGAAATCTTCCCTCATTCATGCGTTGGAGAATGTGAATTCCGAAGAGCAAGATATGGGGCAAAAGAAGCCTTTCTTTGTGCATGCTTCAGAGAATGTGAACTTCCAGGAGGAGGAAGATATGGCACAGCAGGAGACTTCATATGTGCATGCTGCAGAAAGTATGAATTTCGATGAGGCAGATTCGGGAAAGATTTCCCGGGTGTCTTCTTCAAGACTTGGAAGGATGGGAATCAAAGGAAAACGCGTTGCTGTTTCTCATCCTTCACATTTCAGGCCAATGTCAGTAGATGAAACCCAATTTGAATCACTCAGTTCTCAGTCTTTCCAGTCTATGGGGTCTTTCTCATCTCAGACAAGTTTAGGTTCTTCCTTAGACTCTACTTCATTGGAAAACATGAACTTGGTGAAGGAAGATTCAGGGGAGAAGAAGAGTTCCCGTGGTTCTTCTTCATCAAATTCACCATCACCTCTGGCTAGAAGTGATGGGGAAACTTCCTTGCAACCATATCATGCTCGTGGACACAGTATTGGGTCATTACTGCAAGATGACATGAAGAGCAACATGAATGATGACTTGAGGGGTTTAAACGAGATTGAAGGTGAGGATCCCTCGGGTAACAGAAAGTCTGTGGTGCATGCTCTGCAGTCCGACTCGGGAAAGGCTACAAGCGTTGCAAAAGCTTCATCGAGGGGGAAATCAGTTAGAACAAGAAGGGCAGGTGGATTGACATCAGGGACAATGCGAATAGGAGAAACATCCAGCAAGCAAACTGATGAGAAGGTTGAAAAGAAGCTGAATAATGTTGAGTCAGTACTGATGAGAAAAGATAAAGTGAAGAGTGAAGAAGCTGATCTTTTATTGAAAGGAATCAGTAAGAAAAAACTGGAGTCTTATTCTGCTAAGCCTGAGGTTACGTTCTCCAATCTTCATAAGAGAGATAAACCAGAACCATCAAAGAAAGTGTCTAAAGAGGACTTAGATATTGAGTTTGAGAATATTGAGGTGAGCTCAGATGAAGATGTGATGTCTGAATGTGTCAACGATTCGGGGCTGGATTCTGAGGTGGACAAGAAAGCGAGTGAGTTCATAGCCAAGTTCAAAGCGCAGATTAGGCTGCAGAAATCGGGATCGGTTGAAAGATCAAAAGGGCAAAAGACCATTGGAAACTATATTAGATGATTTGTAAACTATTCAGCTCCAATAGTTTCTAACCAGATGAAGGTGAAGTTCATCGGAGGTCTTGAAAGATTACTTTTCATTGAGCATTCTTCATTTTTAGAAGATTTGCTGTTCTTTTCATGCTTTTGTATAACCAATGAAGTTCCAGTTCCTGTTATTTTGTGGCAGCAGGTCTTCCACTTATTAATTTTCAATTTTTCATATACAACAAAAATATCTTTGGATTCAGCTTTTGGTGCATTCACCACAGCTTTCTGCCAATTACATGAAACTATTTATGCTATTATAGTTTCCTCTTTGTTTGTATCTCTAAGCTGTTTAAAATAGAATCCTAGTTATGCTCTTAGAGAGTGGCTAGTGAACTAAATTATTATTGTTTGCATTTGAACTGACTGCGAAAACAGTGCATGCAACATGGTTCCCTCCACATCCAATCAGGCATCATCAGGTGCAGCAGATACTAGATAATTGAGGGTAAGACAAATATTCATCAATGCTCTTTAGGACTAGAAGAGAGAACTACAATGCATTATTTCCAAGCCGAAGCTTGTTTCCATTTCAGTGTTCAAATCCTATGTAGTAAATGATGTGTAGTTAAACAAAGTAACTTAAATTATCATCTGAATTTGTGGGGGAAATTTCCTGTGGCAATTGATGAATTTTGACACAATTTGATTCCTGGAAACAAGACCCTTGTACAGTTGATATCCTTAAGATCTTTGTACCTTCACCTAATAGCGGATCATTGACAAATCACTGTGAGGCTGATCATTTTTCTTCTCTTTGTGTGAATATCAATCATAAATTCTGTTGCAATATAGAATGTTTATTTAGCAACCAGAGAGATTTGGATTCTCACTGTAGAAGGAAGGTGGAGATAACAATTTAACATATTCCATTGCTTAACCATGTGACTTGAATAAGGTTCATTTGTCATTTAGGACTACAAATAAAGGAAAAAGGGGAAAAAGTAAGGCAAAGGAGAGGAATGGAAGAAGACCCTCTTTACCACTTATTCTAAACGGGCACTTGGAAGATAGCATATTGTGTGTTGCTTGGAAGGAAAAGCTGAGATTCGATGCTATAGAGTTAATTATGAAATAAAGAACTTTGTGGTTGATTATTAAGGTTGAGTTTAACAAGGGCCAAAGTGATTCTTAAAATATAGCAAGCCACATAAGGTTGATGCCTTTTTCTAGTTCTGTGATTTATGTTTAGCCTATTGGTGTAATATATCAACCACCAAGTTTTAAGTTCTATTATTTATTTTACCCACTGTGTTAAAGATATAAAATTGTTCATTTACCTTTACTTAACAACATGCAAATACATAAGTTGTTGAGCATCGCTAAATAAATGGTTTTACCGCTTAAACAAAGTGGTTGGATTACATTTATTAAATATTAAATGGCACCATTGTAACAGATCAATAACTATGTCGATAGATTAGTAAATAAAAAATTTAACATCCTAGAGTAAGAAAATGAGAGATGAGGGAAGTCTGAATCTGAATTTCATTGATGCTGGTCTTTCCAACTCAGCAGACGAAGGCATTACTCTGCTACCCTTTACTAATAAAAGGAGAAAACTTATCAAATGTGTAACTGGAAAAGTGTAAGGCAATTGCACCTATAACTGCTTTAACTGAGTATAAAAAAACTGTATCAATGCTCAAGTTTGTTTCTTGTTTTACATCCAAACTAGATTTTGTAACCGCGCATATATGCGGATTGTACCACGTTGTTAATATCTAAATGAAAACAATACACCATAAACAATCTACATCAGTTAGATGTAGTAAACAAATAAGCATTTCAAAATGAACCAAAAAAAAAGTACAATGTGATTATCATTATCAAAGAAGGATTATTTTGGCAATAATGATAATCACTTTACATTCTAAAGTCCTCCTTATACACCACGTTAGTAGTCTCTTCGTTAAAATTTAAAGAAAAAAAAGTTTGGTGTTGGTAAGAAAATATACTTTTTTCCAATTGAGGTTTTTAGTTCTTTGGCTTTTTTGTGATATAAATTCTGATCTTCACCTACGTGAATCCATTAAAGTGCATGTAGTAATATGAAAAAAAATAAGACCAATCTAGGTAAAATGTGCAAGGTTTGCAAGGAACTGGTTATCAAACAATTCTATAAAGGAAAATGGGATATGTACTTAGGTACCATTGTTTGTCACACCCTAAATAAGAAAATCTCAGCTATTCCTTTTTCAATTGAGTTGTTATTTTGCAATGGGTAATGTTACTTGAACAATAAAAGTTAAATAACGTATAAAAATATAATAATATGTGAGTACACATGGGCTCTACATAATTCTTGTATTCTACATGTACACTCACATGTTATATTTTTATATATTGTTTAATTTTATTGTTCAATTTTGTTGTTCAAATAGCATTACCTTTTGTCAATAAGCATGCCGAATTCCAATTGGAGAGAGCAAATATCACTAAATTTACACTCAAATTGTTGAAATGTGCATTGAGGGAATCCTAAGATGAAACAAATGAATTAGATGCAACCAATATCATCTTCAACAAAACCTTTCCATACAACTTAAAAGAGTGCCTGCAAAATCCATCTTCGAAAGGGCACTAATTTCCCCCCTTTTTTTGTGCTGAAGAAGCAAACTCAATGAGTAGTAGAACTAAGTTCTTTTTGTTGCATATTGTTTTATGTTTGCAATGTCATCCAAGACGTTTATATTTTGGTTCTGGTCTTGCTGGATGATGCACTATTCTAAGAGTCTGAGAACCATATGTTTGTAATGTCAACACTAGGTTCTTTTCAATGTGCAATTTTTGTTTGTTATGTAAGGTATATTTATCTCCTGTCATGCTCGTGATTAAGAGATCCTTCTAACAATTTTGCTTTCTCGAGGTTTTAATGTGCAATTTAAACATGTTTTCCATGCGTGTCTTTTAGAAGGATCACCTAAATGAGAAATTTTTGCACCATTACAAGTTTAACTCAGAGTTAAAATTTTATTAGAAGACCTAACTACAAGATAGATAAAATTTCTATGCATGCAGGAATTTTTTTTTTTTTTTTTACAGAAACATGTGAATGTTTGAACAATGGTGGTGAATGCTTGGCCATAATCACGGTTTATTGTTCTTCTTTATCTTAGTTTAATACTTAATAGAGAATTTTGTATGTATGGTGACAAATGGGAACATTATTGGTATAGCTTAAAAATGCTGAATTGATATTATCTCTCTGTCTATCTATATAAAGTTGTCGGGCCATTTTAATTGTTTTATTAGTCACATTTTTTTTCCTAATTCTACCATTTTAAATTAACCCTGGAACTGCCTCCATATTCAACAGCATTTTTTGTTTTACGATTTTGTAAAATATTTAATATTTTAAATTTAAAAACATGACTTGGTAGACGCGTAATACCTATCAAGCCCACTAGTGGCAACGATGTAGTTTAGGTTTAAGGTGACAACTTGGAGAGCTTTAACCTGTTTGTTTTTGCAGCATGCTTATTTAAAACTGGAAAAGAGACAGTTAAAAAATTCCTATGTAACATACATAAATTTAATGATAAAAACTCATGAGAAAAAAATTAAATTAGAAGAGAAGGCCGATTAATCATCCTAAAACTGCAACCTCGGCACATGGTGCCTTTTACTGTGTTTATTTTAACTACCTTTTTAACATAAGAAATTTCAAAATCACGTGATGAAACCATTGATATTAGTGGGCAGCCACATACCCTTCCATACTAAGTTCCTGCTAAATAACAACCCAACTTTAAAACAGAGTAAAGCACCAAAAATCTCACAATCTGACCCACCATGCCTCAGCACATAGACAGTAAAAAATAAAACCAATAATGTTATTTTAACAAGTAAACGTTCTAGACAATTAACAATCCTCTCATAAAAAAAATATGAGGTCACCATAGGGAAAAAAAGTGAAAAAAAAAATGTGGTGGTTCCATATTTTTTTTTGTTGATTGTCTAAAATTTTAATCAAATAAAAAATTTATAGTTTTAAGAGAAATTTTAAATGTATATGTTCTTTGTAAGATATTGTGTGAAATTATATCTCATCTATCAATGAAATAATTTGTAATTGAGAGTTCACAATCATTCCTTTATGGAATCCCTTAATTACAAAGGGAGAGTGGGAGACAATAATTTCTACAACAATCATTTCATGACATTCTGACCAAACGAAAAAAGGTCTGATTTACATTTTGGTGTGTTCTGAGACAAGCAAAGGCAGACACTAATAATATTAATTTCCAATTGAGAAATCACAGTCAATATTCCTTCATGTTTGAACACTTTACCAACCATTCCACCCTCCAATTCCAATCTTCACAAAATCCCACCCTTTTTTCTTAGCAAAATGGTATCACAATCTAATTAGAAAAACTGTTCCCAAAAAAAAAACCCCAACCATACCCCTATACTTTTCCTAAACTTAACTAAGGTGTGCGTTTCCATAAGTCAGACACTGATGCTACCAGTTCCAGCAACTAAAGTAAAGTTTACTCAAACCATCCTTGACTGAAGAATTAAGTGTCATAATGTACCCTTATTCCCAATAAACCACAACTAAGTGTACCATCCTTTTTTTTTTCATCACATTTGATGCATTTCTTTCTAGCAACTAAAAATGTCCTTGACACCATTCTGAATCTGAACATCACATTGTCCTATAACCAAGAATGGGCACTCGGCCGAGAAATTGGCCCCGGCCGCCAGATGTTCGGACCGAATGGGTTGCAATTGCTCGGCTGCACGGCCACGGCGGCAGAGGAGGAGGACGTGGATGAGACGGGGACGCGCTCGCAAGCAGGGCACATTGTGAGAGTGGTGGGAGGGTTCATATGCATGAAGAGATTTGGAGATAGTTTCAATGCCCTAAGCTCTTGCACTTCCTTTTGCAACCTCCTATTCTCTTCAGTTAGATTCTCACAACACCTCTTCAAGTATTCACAATCCACTTCGGTCTGCTTCAACTTGGTCCTAATTTAATTGAAACAAAATCATTGAATTCATTTCCTAGGAACATAAGATAAAAAAGAAGAAGCACAAATTCAAAACAGAACCATACAAATGCTTCTATTGCACCTAAGAAAAATGAAGACATGCAAAATCCAAATATCAAACTTTGACTTCCAAATTTGTCATTGCTTTCTATTGCATTTTTGTGCGTTTAGGTTAGGTGTGCCTATCTTTACACGTGTTCCATATTTTGACACCAATGTTATTATTTTTGTCACATAATCATAGACAACTTTAGCTTTATGTCACATAATAATTGTGCAATTGATCAACTCTCAAACATGGGAGTCAAATCCGTTATTTGTATACTACTCTACTTTGATTGCAATCAACAGTTAGAAGAATAATTACAAATTGAAGGGGAAGAACAAAACCTTCCTAGATGTACATCGCATTCAAAACTTAATTAACACATGAAACTTGCGAAACCAAAACCAACGTTTTTTTCTTTTAATACAAGTAATCTAATAGTTTAGATGATTAAAAAAAAGACAAACATTCAAAACAATCAATCATGTATTGTGATATCATTTAAAATATTTGATATTTTATTATAATATCGAACGATTAGTTAACATCATAAAATATTAATTTCTCCATGTATCAAAAATTAATCTCTCTCTTGACTATTTACTAATATGATGTGCCTTTTCAACTAATTAATTTATCAAAGGTGCTACGCACATTAAATCGATTTTCAACATGCTACAAAACATGAAGGTTACTGATTCATATGCAAATTACCGATATTGCCCTCACCTTGCTCTCCTGTTCTGAAACCACACCTCCACTTGTCTGGGCCTCAGATTCAACTCCTTCGCCAATGCTTGCTTATGTTTCTAAAATTTTAAAATTAAAAAAAGCCTATAAGTGTGAAGTCCCGAAATTACCCTCACAAATGGACATGAAATCGCAGAAATGCCACTAGCTCACCGGGTTCAGCGTGTTATGCTCCTTGAACGTTTCTTCCAGCAGCATGGACTGCTCCTTCGTCAGCCTCAGCTTCTTCCTCGCCCCGTCACCGTCGCCGCCGAATCCGTCCTCGTCCTCGCTCCCCCGCGAGCACGACGCCAATTCCACGGCGGCGACCGCGGCATTCTCCTCTTCTCTCTCGCTCCGCTTGCCGCTGACGCTGGACACTGCGCTGTTCGGCGACGAATCGCGGTTGTAGCCGTCGTCGCAATCCGCCGCAGTTGGCGCCGAACTTACATCGGTTCCCCCGAGGAACAGCCTCGTATCGGAGCTCCGATCTGCCACGTGTGGTTTTAGGCAGTGGCATTTGTGTAATAAATATGAATGGCAGGGGCATTTCTGAACAAACAGTGTTCGCGCTTGGATAATTATTTGGATTAAGATTTTATGAAAAATGTACATTTTATATATGTGTGTGTGTATATATATATATGTGTGTGTGTGTGTGTGAATAACTAATATTATAATTTCTTAAACCTGCTTGTGAAAAATAAAATGACAATTTTTTTGGTTATGTAATTGAATATTAAAAAGTTAAGAGTACCTCGAGCTGAATTGCTCACCCCATAAATAATGGAATCCAGATACAACACAAGGGAAATAAAGAAAAAATGAGATGGAGTAAGGGAAGCGGGATCTAAATTTGGTTGGATTGCATGAATTTCTAACTCAACAAAAGTGACATCTTTATACAGACCAAAAAAATAAGGTGCCATCTTCATTCAATGGAAATATATATATATATATATATATATATATATATATATATATTAATGTGAAGTAAAATCAAAGGTTGGGGTAAAAAAAAATGGAGAATATAACAAAATGATTATAAATAAATAAATAATGGTGACAAGCAAATAAGGGAAAAAAAAGGGCACAAAAATGAGTTTCGGAGGAAACTAGAAAGAAGAAACCGAAAACTAAGAAATGATAAGAACAGAGACAATAGAAGAGAACCTCGTACCTTGTAACTGAAACAAGGGATTCCAGGAACTCTTGTTGCTATTCACCTTCAAAGGAGGAGGAGGAGATTGGTTCATTTCACATCCTCCCAAACTCAAACTCAAACTCAATCCAAATCCAAACACATGATCATCTTTCTCACCCATTTTTCCCCCTTGTAGACAAAAATCACCAATGTGTGTGTTTGGGGTTCTGATTTGGAAAAAGAGCAACAGATGGAAGAAAACGGGTGGTTGTGTCACACAGCCTTTTGCTTTTTGCAGTGTGATGGAAACTGATGGGTGGGTTGTGTATATTATAGTACTACCTTGCTTATTACCTTCCCTATGCATATATATAGATGGAATATACAAAGAAAGAGAGAGAGAGAGAGAGAGAAGTGGTGAATGGGGTATAAGAGTTTTCTATGACTTTGGTCAGAGTGACAAATTGGCTTCAATCATGTCTTAAAATGGGGGTTACTTACTCCTAGACTTTTGGTTGCATTTCTAACCATGGTTAAGTGCGGTGAACCAATGTAACGGAGAGCTTAATTGGGATTTAACTAGAGTTCGGTTGAGAAAAACAGTTGCATTTTCGCTCGTGGAATTTTGACCAGAAAGAAAATAAAAGCAGTTTTGAGGGGGGCGTTTGAATCACGTGACATGACACGACATGCTTGGAAATCATCATCACCTTATCATGGTTATCATGAGCAACAACACATTCGGATATATTCACAATGTTTTCTTTTCTTTTCTTTTTTTTAAAACGAAAAACAAAAGACATTTCAAGGGTGTATAGTGGATCGGGTCAACCTATCAATCCAAACCTATCCAAGGCCTTTTCGGTTGGTTGATCAGACCCAATTGACTTAAGGCTTTAGTACGGTTGACTTATTAGATTCAAATTTTCAAACTCAACCTAATTGATCCGTGGCTTTAGTAGGGCCAGCCTTTGAATTTAGATTTTTAAACCCGGCTTGAGTAATCACATTTTTTGTTATAATTTTTTTATAATTATAATAAAATGAAATCAAAAGTAAAAACGTATCCCCCATTTTTCTTCATGCTCAACCCTCACCATTAGTTTCCATCTCTCACTCACACTTTCCACTCTAGATCCTAACCCACTACTGATTCTTGCTGCCACCAGAAATAGAAGAGGGGTGTGTTCACTATTGTTGTTATGGTATAGTTATTCTTCTTCTTTGCCGTAGATTGTCCAATTGGAGGAGAAATCATATCTAATAAGTTGTTGTCCTATACATTGTTGCCTCCTTCATGCTCAAACTTGAGTTGTTGTTGTTGTTGTCAGAAATTTGATGTCAGGGTGATGTCGCGGATGGTTGTCAAAAGAATACCACGTGTTGTTGTCAATCATTTGCACCTTCGTCACGACGAAGGGATTGATATGCAAGTCACTGATTCGTCTCATACACTGTTGTTAGCATTTGAATGACATTGTGGATCAATGTCTATCTGTTTATTTCAACAACAACAAAAAAAATAGGTCACCCATAACCTGACCAACTCACCCATTAATTATCATATTGGGTCAAGGTCAAGTAATCAACTCAAAATAAGAAAAATTTACCCGACTCAAGTCGTCCGACTTAGGTTGAGTTAGGTCGTTTCTTGGTCAGGTTAGACCCGACCCAACCCATCTACACCCCTAGAGATTTTATTCATAAAAAAACCTAGTGACACTTATAATTAAAAAAAAAATATCAGACCTAATATTAATAAAATATAAATACACATTTCATCCTATAAGATTAATTTCAATGCATTATTGTAAACGAGTTTTACATTTGTATTATTCAATCATGTAGTATCATACATATATATATATATATATATATAAAAGATTGACAGTCATAATTTTCTTTTGATGCACAATTTTTTTCCACAAATAACATTGGTAGTTTCAGGTAGTTTTTAAATTGAAATACGTTGATAGACGCTGTTTCACATGCATATAATCAAACTAAAGAGAAGAAAAGGGGCTTTTAAAAACTGAGATAAAAAAACAATCCAATAGCAGCGAGCAAGAGTCTAAATAGGTAAAAAGTTTTACACTATCATTAAATAATATATTAATACATCAGTAAATATAATTGACTATCATACTTATTAATTGCTTGAAATTTCTATTTTGCCTCATTGTGGCATCTTAAATTTTCTCCTCCTTATGCATTTGAAGCAAATACTCCTGTAACTCTCAATTCATACACATATCAATATTCGAGATAAAATGATTCCTGTAACTCCTTTTCTACCGTTTACTGTTGTTGAAAATGAAAACATGTCCACCAAGTTGCCAGTAGTGATTAATTGATGCTGTCGACAATTCAATGCGTGTTTTGATTGTCCCATACAGTAACTTAATTTCTCAATTTTTCGAGATGTTGAGTTTGCTGCTATCAACGAATTATGCAAGTCAAAATTTCGAAGCCAACGCTCAATCGAGTTGGTAACGCTAGTTTTGTCATTAGAAATGGGGCACACTCCCACTCAGCATAGGTGGCAGCATAGCCATGATTAATTAAGAGGGTATGATATGCAAAATCCTCTGACATTCTCAAGAATATAGTTATGAAATATTATATTTTTATATTCGGCTCAAGGTTTTAAAATATATTTTTAAGTAACTTGCATTTTTAAAAATAAAAATTGCTCCATTTTTAATTATATCTCCGTTCATGGGATTATTGGATTTTCACAAGATTATAACGTTTTGAAATGTAAAAGGATCAAATACCATCAGCTGACAATCATTTGCCCCGGTTGGTGATGGACCACTGCCAGCCAGTGATGGACTACCTTCGGCCGATGATGGACTACATTTGCCCGTTGTTGGATGATGTCAGGCCACTGTCGAACAATGTCAGATCACTACCTACATACATCATTTTATAAAAGGTATTTTTTAAAAAGTATTTCGTATTCCTGAAAATGTTACTAAGAATTCGATTTATAATTAAACACTTTTAAAGAAATAAAAAGTATTTTGCGCGAAGCACACGGCCACCGATTTAATTGTGTGATTGAAGTCATTAGAAATTAATGATCATAATTAATGGGGTCAGTATAACAATTTGATTGATCACTACTTCCTCCCCTTTTTTTATTTAATTGTCGATTTTATCTTATGCGCATGTATTAAAAAAATATTGAAAAGTCTAAATATTAAAGAAAAAATAGTAATATTTTACAACATTACCCTTATTTAATGTTTTTCACAACTCTCTTTCTCTCTCTTTGCTCCATGACTATTTATGTGTATTTAATGTGGTTATAATAAAAAAACAAATAGTTAATGTTGTCTAAATTTAAAAAGTGAATAAGTATTTATGAAAATATTAAAATAGGAATATACACAAATAAATAAAAATGGTAGGAGCACAATTTACGAGTGTAACATGAAATAAAAATGCATTGTTCCCGTTTCAATTTATCTCAAATTAAGCTAATGTAGCAATTAATTTAACCATGAGATGAGGTAAGGTGACTGCAAATCTTGCCCCTTAATCATGTATTATGGTTCAATTTTCACCCGTAAAATTAAAAAAATATTTTGTGGCTAATAATTTATTACTGACCTTAAATTTACCCAAGAACAGCAAACAAATTATAAATGAAAATATGTTTTGGTGAAAGAAATCTCATGAATTGAAAAATGAATTCTCAAGTTCATTTGGAGCATGATGCTCAAGTTATATACAAGAAGTGTGAGTTGCTTGTCTCACAAGCAAGATAACTAACTTATTGCTTGCATCTCAAGCAATGTAACTGACATATTAACAAACTAACCAACTATCATAACTAAGATTGGTTAACTTACTGCACAAGCTATAAAAGTTGTGCTTTCATTCTATTATTTGGCATCTATGTAAAATTATTTTACACCAATTGTGCATTACCATCAAACTCTAAAATAGAAGACCTTGGTAATAATACAAAATACTTCATCTATACTCAAATAACTGGTTATTTTTAAATTTTTACTTTTTTTAACAAATAACCACCCACTTTTAAAATTTAAACAATATAAATCATTCTTTCTTGTTACACCCCTTATTAAAGGAGAGTACTGGAGAAGAAAGTGTGTTAAGCAATCATATTTTTATAAAGTACTCATAAGTAATATTGAAATTTTTTTAATATATATACTAATTTAAAGTAGATAATTATTCAAAAACAGAAGTAGTTTAAGTAAAAAAAATTGCTTATTTTTTTTGGGGGGATAACAATGACAGTTCCTTTTTGAGGCTTCTAGTCTTGTGAGGTGATCTTGTTCCTCAAGTCTAAGAGCATTTTCCCCATCACAAGAGTAAAATTACTTGACAAATAGAGTACTGCAACCCTATTTATTGTCAAATTAATACAAAAATGGTGTCGAAAAAACAATAAAATGGTTGCCAGAAGTTGAAGATAACGAAAAGGACAGGGGAAAAGAAATCTCAAACATTTGGGTAAATATACATAAAATAAAAGCATATGTATATATTGAAAAGATGGAGCGTTCCCATAAGCTCGTGAACTAAACACTTTCAAAAGATATATGAAAGATTTGGTGGGTGAGAGAACAACACTCTTTGTATAAAAAGTCCCAATCATTGCATCTTCATCATATATACATGATGTGAACTACTCCTAATTCAATTCCACACAAATAATTGGAGTCAAATCCGTATCAATATTTTTGAGTAAAGAAGAAAAAATGTACAAAATGAGACTGAAAGTGATGCACATAATTAAAGATTCTGGGATATTGCTAGGAAGGGGAAATAAAGAGAGTGAAAGCGATGCAAATTAAAGATTCTAGCTAGTCATATACGTACACGGATTGTGTCCATTCGTTAAGTCCATGGTTCCTACACATTATTCATTTGGGCTTTAAATATTTGGATAGGAAAGTGACTTATGTCTTTATTAAACATCAAAATCAATATTGATAATAATAGTAACTCATTTGATGGGTGTGGGAGTTTTCAGTATTTCAACGAGGGTGCAATGTTTCAATATGAACAACGGATGATAATGAAATACTATATGTATCCCAGTAAATTTGGTAGTTACCCTAATTTATTACGTTAGAATATATATTGTGAAGAAAAATATTAATATTAAAAGAGTTTTTTTTTTCAATAATTAGTATTGAAATCATTTTACCTCTACATTAAGGTGACTTGGCATGGTTTGAATTAAATTAATTAGTTTGAAGTCTTGAATTACATATGATCATTTTGCCTATAGAAGAAAAAATATTATTCCATTTTATCATATTTTAAATATTTAAATAATAAATTTTATTTTATTTCACTATATTTTTCATAGTCTTTTAACTCAAATTATTATGATCTAAATTCATAAGAAGATCGAAATCCAAAAAATTAATCTATTGAATGATAGACTTTCGTAACTTAAATATCATTTGCTAAATAAAGAAAAAATTTATAACATTGTCATCTCCTTCAAAAGCATACACGTCAAACTTATTCTTCATTAACTTATAAAAGTCCTTAAAAGAAATTAAATATTTTGCAACAGAGCGTGTGTTATTTGTCGTTCGTGAGTGAAGTGGAAAGTGTTGAACGCTTGAACTTTATTGGCGACAAAGAGGGGGGTAGTCACGTGGGGAACACGTGGGAGTTCACGTGCATATGCATTTCGTTTCATGTTGTGGCACGTGGTCCCAAATTGCACTCGTGTGTATCCACTTTCTCTTTATAACCCGACACCTGCTCTCCACAGTAATTGGGTAATGGATACGCTCGTCTTTTTGTCTTTCAACCTCCAATCATCAAATGGTTGTATATAAAATATACCATTATTTTGATAATCAATTTTTAGTCCATACTTGTTCTTCAACCCATAGAAGTTTATCAAATTTTGAAATCCTTCCTCAAAGAAAGTTTTTTTTTTCCCATGGCGCATAACCTTCAACTTAAAGCAATTGTCATTCTCGTCAATTGTGTAAATCGTGTGTCCAAAATCATCGTCGAATTGTTTGATGATATTGATTGGAATTTCACATAAATCCTAAATATATATATCACACAAATTAGATTAATAATCAAATTAGTGTAAAGATCATAATAAAAGTTCAGAAGTCAAATAATGTTATAATAGTTAGTTTCAACATTTTTTAATTTGGCCTTATGGGCAATTTGATTTCTATAAAGTTGTCATTCTTTCGGTCCTAACTAGATATTTGGTTTCAAAAGCAGACATTCTGTAAATTTGATTCTAAGTTAGTAGCATTTATCACCAAAGATAGGAAATTATATTAATTTTGTTTCCCCTAGTTATCAATAAACATAACACACCGGAAAAAACAAAAATCAAAAATCAAATGGAACAAATTAGTGCTCTCCTTAAAAAATTATACCCAAACCAAAAAAATTATAAAAAATAACAATATTTTGTAAAAATACCTCAGCAATAGGTTCCAACCACCGTGAGTTACTTCAAACCACCACCACAACGTTCTGAAGTTTTGACCTAACCGAGACCAAACAGCCTGAGGGTACGAGAGAGTGAGATTACTATTAAAAATAATATCTCTTATGTTTGATTTGATTTGATTGTGATTTGCTTTTGGCCGTTGAGTTTTGGCCGTTGTGTTTTCAGCTTATAAATAGGCTCACATTCTATTATAAATTAACTCAGATAATATAATTGTTATTTCTCTATTATCTATCTTTCTCCTATATTCTGGTGTCCCATTCACCTGTTTTTCCACGATTTTTAACATGGTATCAGAGCCATGGCACCCTCCGTGAGCCATATGGCCCCTCCGTGAGCCATCACCACTGTCTCCCTTCTTCCTCCTTCCAGATCTGGTCGCCACCATCACGCGCTCTCCCCCTTCTTCAAGATCTATTGTTGCCTCTGTGAAGTCTCCGTATGTTGCCTATGTTGCCTCAGTGCAGTCTCCGTATGTTGCCTATTGCTGCCTCTGTGCAGTCCCCGACGTTTTCCGGACAAGTCCTTGGCACCGCTCTTTTTGTTCGATTAACAACCTTCGCTTGTGACAAGATGAAAGCTCATGGAGCTTTAACTTGAGGGAGGGTGTTAAGAATAATATATATTATGTTTGATTTGATTTGATTGTGATTTATTTTTGGCAGTTGTGTTTTCAGCCTATAAATAGGCTCACCTTCTATTGTAAATTAATTCAGATAATATAATTGTTATTTATCTGTTATTTATCTTTCTCCTATATTCTGGTATCTCATTCACCTGTTTTTTCACGATGTTTAACAATTACACAGTGAAAACGTCGCGACAAAGAGACTAACAAACGAAAAACGGCCAAATCGCACC
Source organism: Nissolia schottii (assembly GCA_003254905.1). NCBI lineage: Eukaryota > Viridiplantae > Streptophyta > Magnoliopsida > Fabales > Fabaceae > Nissolia > Nissolia schottii. The sequence goes on from QANU01055523.1 coordinate 474,469, forward strand.
GTCGACCCGTAACTCAAATCAGAGAAAAAATAGATTTGTGAACGACAAACCACAAAATCGCACCACCAGCTAACGATGTTAGGGTTTGGCTCTCTTTTGAGTTTAGAAAAGAAGAGAAGAAAAGATAAGAGAAAAGAACAAAATAAAACAAAAAAGAAGAGAAGAGAAAAGAGCATGACAAATGAAAAAAGGATGACATATATGAGAAGAGGAAAAGGAAAAAAGAGATAGAATCGAAGGAAATGTGAAAAAGAAGCTACCAATTCCAATGTTAACACGTTGTACCTATACTAAACCTCATTTGAATAGATAATTATACTCTTACACTCACAAATTTAATTGTTCAACAAAATAAAAATAAAGTCAAATAAGACATTGTAGTTGGGAAGTAGCTAGGGTGAACTCTTGACACTTCTTATAGAAAGGATAAGACTAAATCTACCTACCTTAATTTATTTAAAGTTATTACACTCACCTCTCTTAACTTTTAATTTTAAGTTTAAAGAAAAAACACTTGGAATAATTGTTTCACCCTTACTCATTTAATTTATTCTTAATTTGTCCTAAACAGTCAAACACTACATCCCCTCTCTCAAACTCCTTTTTTTTTTCTCCATATCTACCTAAATCTTTTTCTCTATCTACTATTATCAACAATGACTGAAGGTAGCATGTTAGATTCCAATTGTATTATTTAAGCATATAGACATCTTTTAACATGTACATGTAACATTTTTCATCAAATTAATAATGATAACATTTTTTTTATTAAAAAAAACAGCCAAAAAAACCGATTGGGAATTTAGTGGTTTCCATGGTGAAACGATAATAACAAAGGTGAGGAGCAACTACGGTGCAATAGACTCTGGGCGGCGAATTAGCTTGATGACAAGTAAGTACATGTTTAAAAATTTGGTGGGTACAACTCAGAATTTATTCTGGCCACCTTACAAGTGATATTTATATATATATATATATATATATGTGTGTGTGTATATATTTTATTTTTTTTTTAATTTTTACTTTTGTGACTTCATAATTAATTATGACCCTCTCCTACCGAAAACCAAACACACTGTAATAAGTTAAACACACTACTGGTTGCTGAAAAAGGGGCGTGACGTGCATGCGGCGGTTGGATGAGATGAGAAGACGACAATATGAAGGTGTCTTCGTTCTACGAATTTGGAGTTGTGGATGGGCGATGGTAATGCAATAGAAAGAAGTGAACAAGGGATGATGATTGTTCTGGTAGATGTCGCTGCTGTGACAGGGTGGTGGGTGGCAGTGGTTTGGTTTGTGCGTGCATGGTGCACCAACGGATCTTACACTCTCTGTCTGCTTTTGATAATTAAAATAGAGGACGAAGAAGGGTTGTAATGGTGAATAACTTCTCTCTAGTGGCGGTTAATTTGTAGTGATGAATGATGATGGTGGTGGTGCTGTGGTAGGGAGAATCGTGGCATAAAAGTGGATGGTGAATGGTAAATTTGATATTACGTAAAGTATGTAAAGAGAGGGGAGGAGAGTGTTAATTTACGAATTAAAAGAGTGACAAGAGTGTAATATTGATAACAGTTAAGGAAAGTTGTTGCAATTACTCATATTTTTAATGGCTTAGGTTGAATTTTTTTAAAATATTAAACAATACCTTAACTTCTTTTCCGATGGAAAAAAAAATACCTTAACCCAACGATAATTATGAAATTTAAGTCAAGCTTTTATTAAAACATGTTTAATTCTAAAAGCTTGATCAAAAAATAGTTGAAGGCTAAACACCTTTGGCCGCTGTACTATATGAAAGAGATAACCTTGCTATTTAGCCCGAATACGTTCCGATAAAAAACAACTAAAGATGGATTTGACCGAGAAAAATGGGTGAATGAGCATTAAGCCCTTTGCGGGAAAAGCATGAAAAGAAAATTCGATTTAGGGGTGTATGTTGGGTGGGTTGGGTAGTTTTCACTTGGTTTTTTGCTTGACCCTCAATGTTGAGTTGGTTGGGTCGGGTGAGGTGATTTTAGGGGCTGGAACTAACGTGATTTGAATATGGGTTTGACAAGTTGCTCGAGTTACTTGGAAAATAAAAAATAAAAAATTGGAATATTCAAAAAGAGGAAATCTAACAATAATTAGACCCTCATAACATAATCAAAATTCAAAAACACAAAACAAAAATCAAAATCTAACAAAATTAGAAATTAGAAGGGCAGAATCAAATTGGGGAAAAGCCAAAATTAGAATGTGGTGGTGTGGTGGTTGCCGGCGTGCTCATCGATGGATCTGCTTACGGAGTGACATCTCTCTCAGTCACAAGTGAGCCGCTCTGAGGTGAGAGAGCTAATGAGACAGAGAGATGAGTGAAACATCGAGATAGTGAGGTGAGAGAGATGATGAACACCAGATGAGGGTGGTGATTGTCTGGAAAGAATGGTTGCGTGGTCATGGTGGTTAGTGGTGGGATGGTTGTGATGAGATAGAATGAGTCAGTGAGCTGTAGTGAGGTGAGAGAGACGACGAAACTTCGAGACAGTGAGGTGAGAGACATGAGTAACACTAGATGAGGGTGGTGGTTGCCGGACAAGGGCGATGGTATGGTCATGGGCGACTGGTGTGGTGGGTGGTAGAGAGCCAGAGATAGAGATAGAGATACGAGAACGAGAGAAAGAGAGAGAAATAAATGACAAGGAGAGAGAGTGGCAACTAGGGTAAGGGTTAGGACTTGGGGTCTTGGGTGAGTATTATTTATTTAGTCGAGTTTGTCATGTTGGTTCGAGTATTGAGTTACACAACCTGCCACTCAACCTTAGGAAGTCATGGGTTTGTCAGTTTTTACCTAATAACTTGACTAACTCACCCGACTCGATCCGAGAGGCTTTGAGTCAAGCATTTTCATCGAGTTTGCCAACTTTGACAATTGGACGTACAACCCTAATTCAATCTATCAATATATTAGTTTTCCCTGCAATTAGGTATAACTGTTTCATTTTAGTCAATAGCACCACCGTTTAGGCTATGTTAGGGAGATTTAGACATGATGAAAGGGCATGATCATTAATAAGCTTAGAGGGAGAGGTAAGGAGTGGAGAAGTTTCAATCAAATCACTCCCTTATTTGGATGTCTAAGAAGTTTAACAAGGTATGAAAGAAAAATTTGCGACTCAAACCCCCCTTGACCCAACAACTTGAAGGGTCACAAAATGGAGGTTTTGGGTGGCAATGGAGGGACAAGGTCCTCTTTAGCCATTCCACTCTCTCCTCTTAAATGACTTCTAAACAAGGGTCACTTAAGACTTAGTTTGGTAATGCCTGACTTTTTGAGAGCTGTTGAACTCTTTGACTCTCAAAAAATTGTTATCAAAATGCTACAGTAGTGGTGTTTGATTAAAAAAAATTGAAAAAGTAGCTCTTAACAAGTAGAAGCTATAGGAGTAGTGTCTGATAAATATATTTTAAATGTACTCTTTATATTTAAAATTACCATAATAAACACAAATATAAAAAAGAGTAATAATGACCATTAATCTAAAGATATATTACTATTTAAAAAGCACAAACTAGTTGTGAAAAACTACTCTTAAAAGTTTCCAAAAACATCCCATAACTTTTAAAAGCCAACAGTTAAAACACCTCATTTATTTTTACTGAACACAGAAAATTGTCTTATGATTCTAAAACACAGCTCCCTCCATTTTCATTCTAATTACGGAACGAAACTGTGGAAGTACGATGGCCCAGCTCAGTTGACATTAGTATTGGCACTAAGCCCATTTAACTAATTAACATTTGAATTGGGCTTGAATTTGATAGTTATGTTAAAGCCACACCAACCAAGAAGTGTAGCAGAGAGCTAAGAGCACCCGCAGTCACCGCCACCATCACTGGCCGCTTCTGCCGCAACATCAGACTCGTCTCTCTCATTACTCAAACCTGTCCGCCGGTGCCTCCTCGCGCGACCGCCGTCCTCTTTCGCACGACCTCGCGCTTGCTCCGTGTGACCACCCGCCTCCTACACGCGACCGCCGGCCTCCTCCGCGCGACGGCGCGACTCTGCGAGCTGAACGTAAGTTGCGCCCTTCTTGTTGGTTGTTTACTGAGTTAGTGACTTCTCCACTCTGAAGTTTCGAGCCTTTTTAGGTTAGGGGTTATATAATTCTATGTTATTGGCACAAACCGTAACATTCGCTGTGACTTGAAATATTGTGATTCTGTGAAATCCCTCTGCACTTTGTAAGTGGGAGTAGAGCTTCTCGATTACCGTATTTGAAGCTGTTGCTTGCTCTTTCGTATTGCTTCGGTGCTAAGTGCCAACTTTTTAGGTGCATAGCTAGGGTTTCTTAGTCATCGACCGTTGTTTGTAATGGTGGTTAATTAATTACTAATTTTATAATATAAATGATTTTTTTATTTAGTATTTTATTTAATATTTTTTAATTTAGGTTTGAAAACAAATGGGAAAATCTGCCAAGAAATCTAAAAAGATGCAAAGCAGTGACAGCGATTTGGATGACTACAATGATATGGAGTATGAAGAGGTAAGTTTCGGTGAAGATTTGTAATATGTTGTAACAGCGGCTACAGCCATATTAATTTATTTGTGAATTTTGATCGAGGGGTTATTTTCCTGATGTAGATGGAGCAGGAAGAAGATGATTGTGATGATGATGGTGAGGAGAATGTGGATGAGGAGGAACAAGAAGAGGAAGAATACGGAGAGGAGGGAACGGATGAGGAAGTAGATGGGACAGCTGATCAAAGTGGATGGGGAGTTGATGAGATGGAACAGCTTGAAAACGAGTATAGAGATCTTCATCACCAGGAGCTGTAAGAGTCGATTTAGCACTTGATATGCATTGGGTTATATTGCAGATGGAATACTACTTTATGTTGCTAGATTCGACATTCAGAATGATGTTACTAGGGCATGTTTTAATGGACAATTTCATTTATTCTACATTAAATATATCTCGTGTCAACATAATGCAGAGACAACAGTCAGCTAGACCGATTGCTGTATATATCTTTAAAATGTAAATGAAGGTTGTATCTGATTAGCACTACAGATATGTTTAATCTAAAGAACACTGTATGTTAATATGTTTCTTTGCTCCTAGTATCAGTAACCTAATGAATCATACTCTTGTAACAGTGGATCGTAATCTGATTAGTTTTGCTATGATTTTCAGTTGTGTTTGTATGCAGTATCTAATCATTATCAACCAGGATGAACCTTATAAGGAATTTCCTTTGGTCATGTCTTTTACAAGGGTATCGATACCTTTCTGTATTCAATGGATGTGATTTAATCACATCCCAAATATAAAAAACAAATTTTAAAAATATAAAAATTTGAGTTTGTGGAACACGTAGCTAATTTTTAGCCACAAATAACTACAAGGTACTAGTACTCTTGAATTTTATAGGGATGCCGGAGGAACTCTTTATCTTATTATTATTAGCTGTTTTGTTTTGTGATGTTTGTTTTATGGTATTATGTAGGCATTTGCCAATAACACTGCCCTGTTTCATCAAGAGTTCGCACTATTGTACATACTGTGCATTGCAAAATAATTGCAGGATATTGCTTGTCTACTTCATAGATAGATTAATGCGGAATCTTATGTTAGCTTGAGTATTAACCTGATGACTCATGAATCATCCTTCTATATGTTATTATTTGTTCCTTCTTTTTAGCACTTTAGTTGTGGTGAATCCATCATTTTTCTCTTTTTTAATCCACATGATTGTGTGAGTTCTGATAGAAAACTAACTTTTATCTTCAGAGATACTTTGAAGAATTTGAAGCATCATAAGGATGAAGACATCCTTAAAGGCCAAGCTGTAAAAAGCCAGAAGGTGTGGTGTTATTTATTTGTGCCATAATCAGTGCTTTCTGTTTCATTGTTTGTATAGGCTATTTTATTTAGTGATTTTTTTGCTATCTATTTACTGTTCTGTTTCCTGTATCCTTTTTGTTGTTTATACCATGTTCTTAATTCTTATATGCTTGTTGTCAATGGCGCTTTTATCTTTGCTTGATACCAGTTAGAGTACATTTTTATTATTTGATAATGTAATAGCATAACTGAATTTTGTTTTACCTGAAGGCCCTCTGGCACAAAATTCTTGAGGTCAGATGCTTGCTTCAGAAACCATTCTCAAGTTCAAATAGGTTGCCTCAGGTCTTCTCCTATCCTACGATTTAATTGATCCACTGGTTATCATATTTGATGTTCATGGCCAAGCATGGTAAATTGTCTGCAGGAACCAATCAGGTCTTCATTCTGTGAATCAGATGAGAATGTTAGAGTAGCATATTCAGATCTGATGACTTCTTCTAAGGAGACTTTAGATTCTATATTGGAACTCCAAGAGGTGAGTCTTGAATGGAAATTCACATAATAAAAATGAAAAAATGAGAATGGTTTTTCCTTCTTTTTTTTTCCTTTCATATCTATGTTTTAGAGGATATGGCTTGTTGTTGATGTTGTTTCATCTCATGTGAAGACTATAAGGTTGTTTTATTTGTCACATGTATGACATTATGTTTGATCACCTCTAATTTCATTAGTCACTGATATTGTTTTCCTGATTCCAGGCTCTATTTGAAAAGAATCCATCTATTACACAAGCCGCAAATGGTAACTGATTTCTTTATTGTTGTTGTTTCCCTTTCTTTTTTCTTATATAATTTACCTGTCTTGTTATCATTTCATGCTCTCGTAAGGCCTTGTTTACTTGATGCTTGTGGCATATCTTTAGAGTTTTTATTGAGGTTTTGCATAGATTTGAGCATTGCCGTAAGAAATGACCAAAAAAGTAGCATCCTATGGATTTTGTTCAAGGGATATATTTTGTTTTCTGGGTTATTGATGCATCTTTTATACAGACTATGGCCTGTCATAACCTTTCACCAACTTGGTCAATGTAAATGAAGTAAGGTGCTAATCACATACGTCATGCAACAGAACCTTTGGCCCAAAATGATTGCATGATTGGGAAATGACATCGTCTGAAATTTAAAATCATAATTCTGTTGGGGAAGATAAAATATGTTAGGGTGGAAGAGTTACCTAACTATCTGGTTAACCTATCTATGTGCTTCGGCACATCGGAATGGGTGGCGTACAAATATTTTCGGGGGATTCCTTTCTTAATTCTTATAAAGCAAATATTTTGTTTTACTATGATTGGAAGCAAATACTGAAATGTCAACTTAACTAGAATGGTACATGGTCACCACATACTCTTTTCTAGATTTTAAGATTTTTTTTTTGTTTTTAAGTATTTCAATTTCAAGCCTTTTTTAGTTTAGTTAACTTTCTGTGTTAGTAGTTCTAATTTTAATAATAAAAGTTAAATAACTATAGTGGCTTCATGTAATTAGTTGAAATGGTGTTTGACCTTTATTCCCACATTGTGGGTAGCTCTTCTAGTGTAATGTATGTAGTTACATCCGAGAAAAACTTTTATTTATTCATCCTAATTATTCAGTGTAGTTTTGCAAAATTATTGAGAATGTAACTACTGAATCCATTGAAGTTGCAACACTTGGATAAAATTTTTTAAAAGCCTTAACTGGTGGGAGTTAAGGAGGCTATGGTGCTTTTTATGTAGGTCTATAGTGCATTGCAGATCAAACCTGTTAAATTCAGTGTCATTTTTGTATTCCCCTATTTTCTGTTGGTACACAGTTACAACAGTGCCCATACTTTCCATTTTCTTCTCTAAAGCAAAGTAACAAACTTTTTCTCCTTTTCGTGAAGGTATGGAGAGGTCATCAAAAGATGTTGAAGTTTCTAAGAATTTGGATGACAATTTGGATCAAGAATGGTCACAGATTTCTCAGACACACGTGAGGTATTTTTGTACTATTCAAGTGCACATTTATTCTGCTAGGCATTCATTATCTCGAGATGGTGCAGCATTGAAATTCCTTTCGAGCTACTGTCGTTATGCTTGTCTGTTTTGCTGATTCTGTTTATGATTGTATTCTATCTTGTAGAATAGCATCTTTCAGAGACAAGTCAATCAACAAATGGCAGAGGATGACACAAGTGACAACTGGTGCTGCTGCCTTTAAAGGCAAATTGCATGCTTTTAATCAGGTCAGGTTCTTTTAGGTGGACTGAGGATTCTACAATGTGTTAGGCAGTTTATTTTACTCATAATTTGTTGTCTCATCACAGGATATAAGCAATCAAGTTGCCGCATATATGAGGGATCCCAGTAGAATGATCAAGCAGATGCAACTAAGAAGATCATCTTCTAGTATATTTGGATCTGTAAGTTTCTTAATCTTAGTTGTTACTAAAACATTCTGCGGATTCCATAGTATGCGGAAACAGGCATAAAGAGTATGTTAAGCAAATAGCTTATTTTGTAACTTCATGTCCACTTACTGGTTACATATTTCTTCCAATCTCCAGGTTCCTGAGGATAAGGATAACTCTAAAGAAGAGGTAATCATCATACATTGCTGCTTTTGAGCATTGTTTTGTCATCACATATGTGCCTGGTGATCAGCTAATGTCTTTTTTCGCCTATCCACTTTTTCACCAAGATCAATTGTAAAATTGGTTCCATTGCCAGAAAAAGGCTGTTATTTGAAGATTTTGTCTGTCATATACCCCAAAAATTCAGAATTCGAATAATACTGTCTTGGCAACACCCCCAAGAGGTTCATTCAAATTGTATCCTACCTGCCATCATCTTTATCCTCTCTTTCTAAACTGACCTTTACTCGTCTCTCTCTTTCTACAAGGTTCACTCATATCGAATTGTGAGGGATTTTTTGTTTAATCGCATATGCTGTCCATGTTTGGTTAGCTTACATTTTATTTTCCAAAGATTATACACCTTTCTTTGTTTCAACAAAGCATGGTTTTCACTAGTTTTAGTATCTGTTTTTAGTTTTATGGTACTGATGATGAGTCTAGTGGTACTTATGAAAGCTAGGAAGAGGATAAAGGGTTTCAATTTTGAAACATCATAGAAATTGTGTTTTTATTTTATTTTTGGGTAGCATGAACTGTTAGTTTGATTTTTAATCTCCACATAGGTCCTTTTTTAAAAAAAAATTATTTAATAACATTGGTCAATGTCTTCTTCTGGACATTTTGCAGCTCCTTTCTCTACTCTTCCTCTTTTTTTGTCATTTTCATTTCAACAATGGTTTTGAATTTTACTCTACCAGGAAGCACAAACTGATGGTGATCCTGAACTTCTGGACGACTCTGAGTTTTATCAGCAATTATTGAAAGAATTTTTGGAGACAGTTGATCCTTCATCATCTGGTAAATACTTACTTTTTGGCTGATTACTTATTTTATAATAATACTTAAATAATACCTCTAGTTTCTTGGTATAGGATATTCATAGTGTTGGGCACTCTTATGTTTATGTTTGTTCCTTAGTTGTTAATGTTGTTCTATTAGTGTGGTCCCTAATTCTGTTTATGTTTGTTCCTTAGTTCTTAATGGTCTATTAGTATGTTCCCTAATTCTGTTCTGGTACAATGTAAAGAACCATCTCTTCAAACTTGAGATGTTCCAAAAATTTAAGTTGTTTGGGAGAGCGAATTGAATGGTGTTATATATGAACAACTTGCACACAAAGTAAGCAACAAACATTTCTCTGAGGATATGTTTGAGAGATTTGAAGACAATGGATATGAAATGCGAATTATTCCTTAACGTTTGCTGCTTCTGGAAACCATGCTATCTTTGCCACTAAACTTTTGTGAGGAATATTAAAATAACATGGATACTGGATATAAAGTTTGAAACATTTGAAAATGGAAGAGGGATGTAGAGTTACCTAGTAGTTCGTTTTGTATTATCATCACCAAAAAGTAAGTTCAAAATTTTCAGAGGCTGAAATCTTCATATGTTGCCTTTTCTCTCCTCAATGTTCTTGGTGCTCTCCCTGATAATTGCTAATATAGTTTTGAAGACTGGAAGTCATTTTCTCAATTTTCTGCTATTCTATTTGTACAGAGAAAGCATTTTATGCCTTGAAGAGAAGTCAAACAAAGAAAAGAAAAATTGTTGATCGTCGCGCCTCAAAAAGTCGCAAGATAAGGTATCAGAAAGATATCCACTACTATTATTTTCTTTTCTGATGTTACAACTATATTTCTTGCATTCATCTTATGAACTGATCAAGATTTTAATCGATTTGATGTTGAAGGTATAATGTTCATGAAAAGATAGTAAATTTCATGGCTCCTCATCCCATGAATCTTCCTCCTATGGCTCCAAAGTTATTTGAGAACTTGTTTGGATCGAAGACTCAAAGATCATCTGCTGTATCGTCATAATCATGGTTGGCAAACAGTAATACGGGCCTGCCTCACAGTTTTGTCTAATTTCTTGTCATAATGTATGTTGTACCAATTTGTCCAATACTCCAACTTGATATTGTTTGTGAGAGGAATTTTTACAGTCAATATATTTTGGAATTATATATGCCTAATGGGCACTGTCGTCAGCTTAAGGTGCCTCGTTTTTTTTCGGCGGTGTCTAATGATGGGTGACACATTTAAGTACACATATGATGGTTACTAGAGCGAAAGTGCTCCCAAAATATAGATTACAGTTCCGAAGTTTGCTTTTACATTTCGGTATCCTTTTTTTCCTTTCGTGGATTCGGATCTATTTGAAATTAAATTAAGAGAAATAGGCAAATTGAAAGTCTCATTAAATTAACGATGGAAGCAAAATGTTATTCTATGGAAGAGGGCAGATATTTGTATATCGTTCTTTTTATATTTTGTCTATAGAGTATCTATTTTCGAATGATAAAAGGAAGTAGCTGTCAAAGATGCACTACAACAAATTTATTTGTTTTTTTTAAATCGATAATAAATTAACGTGAAATCACCGTTCATCCGAAACAGTTAATTCTTTACATTAGTATGAAAAATATAAAAATAGAGATAAGATATTAATACTTTATTCACGTGCGTTAGGTTAATAAATTTAAAAGATTTAATTTAAAAAAAATAAAATATGAATTATTTATAATACATCTAAGAAATAATAATTGAGATGAGGATATTAATACCTCATATTAGGATAAAATTATTAGAATAATCCCTAGGGAGGACGTGGTTTCTATTTTGTGATAAAAAATTACGTGGATAGTAAAAGGAAAGAGATGTATTCAAAAATGACTTGAGTCACTTGACAAATGATTGAGTGAAATCAAGTAACTTTAATTTTGATATTACTTTTAAATATTAAGATATCAAATAGAGTAACATCGTAAAATTCTATAAGTATGATAAAATTTAAAGATTTTATTACTAGATTATTAAAGTGTAAATAATGAAATGTTCGAGGAACATTGTTATGAAAATTGAGCTGTTTCACTTGGAGGATTTACTATCATTTTCGCTCCTTGAGTAGGTGGAAGTATTAGCAAAAACTTACAGTATTTAATGTTACGATTTTCCAGATCTTCCATTTCCTCCATCTTTCGGAACCGAAGACCACCACCATGGCCGATCACCGTCATCACAACCACCACCACCAACATCGACCTCAGCGCCTCGCCGTGCCACCGCGGACCACCGCGCCCACCACCTTCGGGTCCACCCCCAGGCCATACCCTACGTTCCCATACACACCATCATCAACCCCGTCGAAAACCCGCCTCTCGTCCTTCAACCCCAAATCCAAGTCCAAATCCTCCCTCTCCTTCCTCTTCCTCCTCCTCCTCTCCCTCCGCTCCCTCTACTCCCTTCTCCCCTTCCTCCGCTCCTCCCCTTCCTTCTCCCTCTTCCCCTTCTCCTTCCTCGTCTCTCTCCTCTCCTTCTTCCTCACCCTCTCCTTCTCCCTCTTCTTCTCTTCCTCCTCCTCAAAAGACCCTTTCCACCAACACAAACCGAATCAGCCACTTCTAGGGTTATCCTCAATCACACACACTCAGCAGAGAACTCTGGTAACCAAATCGGTGCTCCTCGCTCTGGTCTTCCTCCTCCGGTTCCAAGCTCTCCGCTACTGCGGCACCGCCGCCATGATCCTCGCCGAGTTCATGGGAAGCGTCGCCGCTCGGTTCTTCGCCGGGCGCGTAATTCAGAGCCGGAGTCGCTGGTCCAAGCTTCGCGGCCTCGCGGCGCTGTCTCTCGGATCGTTCATGCTGGCTTTCGGCTGGGATCAGGCGGAGTGTTTCCCGTTGGGAGGAGGAGGGAAAACGGTTATTCTCCCCGGCGAGAATTGCGTGAGGTTTTGGCACATGTTGCTTCCTTTCATGTCAGGGTTCCTCGGTTGTTTCGAGCAGGTTTCCATGGATTGGGGAACGATTAAGCAGCTAGGTCATAAGCGTGTGAGGCTAATCACCTTGCTTTTCACCACAATTGTGCTTTCTGTTCCTGCGGCGATCAGTTTCTTCGCGCTCGAATCGGAAGGGGATAGTGTTGCCTTTGGGGATTTGGCTTGGCCTCTGGCGAACACCGTTGTTTTCGGCGTGCTTCTGAGCGAGAATTACACTGACGAGAAGCTGGTAAGTTCCAACGACACTCGAAAGGAGTTTTTGATCACTTTTGTGTGTATACTTGTGTTGGAGCTTTTCTATTTTCCTGAGCTTTCGCTTTGGGGTTTGTTGATTTGTGGTGTATTGCTCTATGTTGCTGTTAGAGACTTGGATCCTTTTCGTTCCAATGATCTCGGGTTAAGGGAGGAGTCCTCGGATTTCTCAATTCACATGATTATGAAGCCTGTCCGGCACATTTTGAGCGAGAGGAAGTCCAGGAAGATCGCGCTTTTTCTCTTGATCAACACCGGGTATATGGTTGTGGAGTTTGTTGCTGGGTTTATGAGCAATAGTCTTGGCCTGATTTCGGATGCGTGCCACATGTTGTTTGATTGTGCTGCTCTGGCGATCGGGCTGTATGCTTCGTATATATCTCGTTTACCTGCGAATAATCACCATAACTACGGCCGAGGAAGATTCGAGGTTCTGTCGGGGTATAGCAATGCTGTTTTTCTGGTTCTTGTGGGAGCACTGATAGTGGTTGAGTCTCTTGAGAGGATATTGGATCCTCAAGAGATATCGACTAATAGTTTGTTAGTCGTCTCTATAGGAGGGCTTGTTGTGAATGTCATTGGCTTGATATTCTTCCATGAAGAACATCATCATGCCCATGGAGGGTCTGGATCATGCTCGCACTCGCACTCGCACTCGCATAGTCATCACCACCACCACCATGATCATGACTTGCATTCCCATCATAAACATAATCATGTCAGAGATGGAAGCAATCAAGAACTTATCTCTGTTTCCAGTGATAGCCAAGACGATTCATGCCATGGTGATCTTGGCGATCACCGGCACTGCAATCATCAGATGAAGGCTGAGTGTGATGTAGACAGTAACAAGATTCAAGGCTTTAACCATCATGATCACACCCACCACCACCACTACCACCATGATCACCTTGATCACACCCAACACCACCATGACCATCATGAGAATACACCCCACCATGACCACAATGATCACCATGACCAGAATGATCGTCATCACCATCATGATGCTAACCACCACTCTCATGAAGCTTCACTTGTTCACAACTTGGAGGGTAATGATGTTGCCAGCTCTCAATGTGAAGGATTTGGTTCTTCTACAGGAAATATTGATTCACAGCAGAAGAAAACGTTATCCAATGGAAAAGAGCCCCATGAGCACAACCATCGCCATATTGATCACAATATGGAAGGGATATTCTTGCATGTTCTTGCAGACACGATGGGGAGTGTTGGTGTTGTAATATCTACCCTGTTAATCAAGTACAAGGGATGGCTTATTGCTGATCCTGCCTGCTCAATTTTTATTTCAGTTTTAATTATATCCTCTGTAATACCTTTACTCAGAAATTCAGCTGAAGTTTTGCTCCAAAGAATTCCTAGGGTGCATGAGCATGAGCTGAAGCATGCTTTAAGTGATGTATTGAAGATAAGGGGTGTTTATGGCATTCAAAAGTTTCACGTATGGAGCTTCACAAACACAGATGTAGTTGGGACACTGCATCTACATGTGTCAACAGACACTGACAAGACATCTGCAAAGTCTCAGGTTTCACATTTATTACATAATGCCGGAATCAAGGATTTAACCTTGCAAGTCGAATGTGTTAGATAATGGTTTTCAAAATAGCTCTTGTAGACATCTGTGTCTATGACTATAATTGGCATTGAAGGCTGTGGATGGATTACTGAGTACTGACACTGTTTGAAATAGAGATCCAAGTTTCCGGATCGTTGTCGTATGGAACGTTGGATAAAATATCACATGACACACTATTTTCATCTGTTAGGGATGATGATATTTGTTATGGATGTCTGTGTGGGGATCCAACATGCATGAACAATAAGAATATGAACATAACCTTAATGGAATAGCAAATTTTATGTATTTATTGTCCCTGGCTATCCTGTGACTATTATTACTGAATTGTAATTTAGTTCTTATTTAGTTATTAGTTATTATTATGTCTCATGTAGTTGAACTAATTTCAAACAACATAGCACACGTTTTTGTCTCCTTCTTTTTCAGGCAAAAACGTAACACACACTTTCTAGTTCAGTGAGTTTCTTTGCACACCCATTTTCGCAATTAAGGGTAAAACTGGGTGTTTGTGATTTCTTGTTTTTGTTCACTTGCCTGTTTTCTAATTTTCTGCTATTTCTAGTTGTATAGAAAAAGCATTTTATGCTTTATAGAGAATGCAAATATAGAAAAGGAAAATTGTTGATAAGGTGTCTCAAAATGTCGCAAGATAAGGTGTTGAAAGATAGCTGCTTATTTTAATTTCCTTTGTCCTGGTTTGGATACTACCTAGAAGGCTGCTTCAAGCCAGTTTTACATCCCCACAAGGAAACTTCGTGTTTGGATTGGGAATGTTGCAGATTGAGGTAATGTCAAAGCTTTCTTCCTTTAGGGGCTCATTATTCTGCAGTGCAACAATTTTGAACTTCTGGTGTTACCACGTGATGCCAGTGCTCAGCCATGATGTTGAACCCCTAATGCTCAGGTGGAATACACAATACGCACGTATCATGCTAAATTGTATTTCTGGAATGTCAACTCTTGATATTGCCATGTTTTGTTGTGAAATTTGACGGCTTGGTTAGTGAGGTTCGATCTCAAAGGTGTTAAATTTCGCAAATTCCAAGGGAACACTGCTGCATCAAATGTGGTACAACTCTTTATGTATGCTTCTACTCTGTCATGTTTAATGCTACCATGGTGATAAGTGAAGATGTTGTGGTTGCTGTTCAAACTGATTATTAACATGATTTTGCAATAGGCGGAAGGTATGGAAACCTAAGACTTCTGTATTCTGCGTGCGGTACCCTTGAATGTTATATTGGAGTATTTGCTAGGATTGTGGTATATCGTTTGGTGCCATTTCTTCATGTTTATAAATACACTTTGTAATCCTGACATGTGGTAAGTTAGAGTAGTAGGGCTGCTTTAATTAGTCATTGGGTATAGTATACGTGTTTGATTGCGCGGACAATGCATTTAAATTTATTTTTAAGTCGTTCATCATCTTTTGTCATGTCAGTAGAATTTATTTCCATCTTGTGTAATATTCCGGTGGATATAACTACACATATATGATGGTTAATTGGTTGCTACTTGCTTGGGCGCAAATACTACGAGAATAGAGTATGATGGTTACTTACTCATTCCAGTATCTTTTTCCATTTTTGGATTCGCGGGGCAATTTGAAATTAAGAGCAAGATATAATGATGGAAGGGGAATGTCATTTCTACGGGAAAAATAAAATGTAGATGTTCCTATCTTTTTTATTTTGTCAATAACATTTTTTCATGATGGAATTTTAATACTGGGTAAAATTTCTTTTCAATTCATTTTCTCTTTGGGCGTGTTTAGAATCAATTAAATTAAAATGGAAAATGATATATTTTGATTTAAATTAATTTAAATTGAATGATTTATAAATCAAATATGATGTTTGGAATTAATTAAATAAAATGAGGTAAGTTAGATGATTACATTTTAGGGATTTCTTAATTTTAGGATAAAATAAGAATTTTATTAAATTAGTATATTTGCTAAATAATCATTGGGGTTATATTGTAATATAAAAGTTAATGTGACTATACGTTGACACCAAATAAAAGGCCACCAAAATTATGTCAGGATATGCATGAAGAAGGTTTTTAAACGGGAGTTTATTTACCACATAAGGTATAGATAAATTCGACGCATAAATTCAATACATAAATTTATAAGAGTTTGTTTACTTATTTTAAAAATAATAATAAAAATTATTTATAATACATTAATATAATAAATTTATGATGAAGTAAATATGATTGAAAATTTCATTTCCAACATTATGATAAAGCAAATATTGACAAGTACTAAAACTAAAATAATATATCAACAATTTATAATGTTATAAACTAACATAATATAAATTAAGAAGTCAAGATCTTCCATCAAAAAATCCTAATTAAGATTTATCTTTGTGACATGTATTTTGAGAGTTCAGATGTTAAATTTTGATTAAAATAATGAATTTATGAATTTATCTCGAGTTTACTCAAATTCGAGTTTATAAGCAAGTTAACTAAACTAAATTTTGAGACCAAATTCGTAAACTTATAAGAATTTAATGAGGTGTTTGACATAAGGTAATGTGAATAAATTGCCGACATAAACACTTCTCTTTTTCTCCATGAGCAACCACTAGGGGTGGAAACAGGCCAGGCCAGGCCAGGCCGAACCTTTAACAGGCTAAGCATGTTTCGTAAATTATTGGCATAGGCCTGACCTGTTGACTGTTATAGGCTTTTTTTTAGGCTTGCCTGTCCTATTGGGTAGGCCTGGCTTGGCCTGAAGCCTGGTAGGTCTGCCTGATATACCCTTTTTCTCTAAGCAACATCCATTTTCTCTAATGAAATCTAAGCACCATCCATTTTCTCTAACAAAAGGTACCCACAAAATCTACAATGAAATCAAGCAATTAACATACAATGTGTTCAATTTCTATTTTTGTAGATCTAAGACTAAGAGAAATTAGAAGGTAAAATTAGAAGTACCTTGTTGTGTAGCTAAACAACAACGTCGTGAGTCGCGACCGTGAGGGAGCAGCAGACGCCGTTACCGTGAGGGAGCAGCAGCCATCGACCACCAGCAGCAGCGGAAATAGAAACCCGAGTAGCAGGAGAAAGACGAGCAGCAGCGGAAACCGAAGATGAACAGCCGCCGGAGCCCGGAGATGAGACGAGAAGGCGCAGATGCACGAGCACGACCAGCAGGTGCAGATGAGACGAGAAAGAAGGCACCGTTTAGGGTTAGTGAGCTGTGAGGGAAGTGAGTGAGGGCTGTGAGGCCATAATGGACAGCCTTACACGAACAACTTTATTTGAAAAGCAAAATTAAAATAACATAATCGTATTAATAAATGTAATTGCACATATTACTACAAAAAGACCAGCTGGCCTAGTGTTGAGACTATACATTGTATGGTCAGGGGTCCGGGTTCGAACTACAGGAAGGGAATATGGGTTTATTTTTTTCTAATAAACCTATATGGGCATTTGTAAGTAAACAGGCCCTGACAGGCCTAACAGGCTTTCATAGTAGTCTGGGCCTGGCCTGTTTACTGAAACAGGCTTTGAAAATGGCCTGGACCTGTGCAGGCCCTGACAGGCCGCCTGACCTATTCCCACCGCTAGCCACCACCATTGTCGTCCCCACCACCACTATCCACCTCCACCTACCGCTCGTACCATCATTGTCGTCGTCACTATTACCACCACAATCGCCACCACCACATATTACTACTGTTGCTGCCCCGCCATCACCGTCATCATTGTCATCACCACTGCCACCATCACCATCGTTGTCGCCACAACCATCACCGCCATCACATCCATCACTGACACCACTATTACGACACACCTCAACTACCACAATCATCACAACTCCCACCAAAACCTCTTATTTTCACAATTACAGTCGTCATCACCACTACCACCACCATTACCACCACGGTCACCACCACTACCACCGCCAATTTGGACAAAAGGTAATAAATGTTTTTTTCGTTTTTCAGAATCAATTAAAAGCTAGAATTGAATTTAAGAACCATTGGCACGTGTTTTGAATGCTTAATTAATAATAAGAGTTGATATTTTTGTTGTGGAAAAGCAAATAAGGTATTTAGAATATATCCGATGGAAAATTTTCAAGTCCTGATTTTTCTTTTTCTTAAGTCCTATTTTTTAATTTTATCACTAAAACGAAAAAAATGGGACGAATAGAAAGTGTTTAGTCTCTTTAAATTTTTTTACTAAAATTGAGTTTGTCATTGGAGATGCTCTTAAGTTTGAAATTAAATTAATTTTAATCAAATTTTATCAAATTTGGTAAGATTTGAAAATTATAACAACCAATGGGATTTTAAATCCCTGAACCATAAGTTCATGAGATCAAAATTAGAAAGAAAAAAATTGAAAAAGAAAAAAAAAAAAAAAA
>QANU01055523.1:493468-553000 GCA_003254905.1 Nissolia schottii
TTTTTTTTTTTTCGGTTACGAATATTGATATTATGAACGACTACAATATTATTTTTGAGTTATGGATTGATATGTAACTGTTATTGTATTTATATTTCTCCGCCAATGTATAGACATCCCATGTCCTTTGTACTCGAATATTGTATTACAAGTCTTTTTATTGATTGATCATGACTTGTAACTTTATTTATGTCAATCGAGGCTCATCGAGTGAGTAGCTCGAGCTACTCACGAGCTTCTATCTATGTAGTCTAATCCATATTTAATTGATCCTAATCTTTGCTGAGCTCGGCTCTGCCTGACTCACTTTTAACCCCAAATATGTGTATCATTCTAGAATTGAAGCAATGCTTTATGCTTATTCTATCTATTTGTATTTGTATGTGAACTACATCACACAACACACTTCCCTTCTATTTACGGGTAAAGATCACGTAAAGTAAAAGATTTTATCTTTGGTCTCATAAAATGGGATAATGTGAGATCCTTCTATATTATTAATCCAACTGTGAATTTCTCTTATATTTTTCCTCTCTATTTGCGTGACATGGTTATATTTGATGCAATTCCATGCTGTTTTAACTTTAAAACTCTTGCTTTTTATTTCGCTACCTTTGTTCTCAGCATACAATGGACAGGATTAGCAATCTACCAGAACACGTCCTGTCTCATATCGTATCAAAGTTATCCATAAAAGATATGGTGAAAACTAGTGTCCTCTCAAGAGCGTGGTTGCGCGATCTCTGGTCTCTTGGGAGAGATCTCAACTTCGATGAACACGGCGTGCTTGGAAGCGAGGAAGAATTGGTACAAGCTGGATACGTGGTGGGGAAATTTGAAACAAATTTGGGCAGGGCTGAATTCGCAAGGCGGGTTGATCAATTTGTCAAGAATTTTCCGGATACACGGATTGCTTGTTTCAATTTGGGGTTCAATTTAAACTGTGAACAGAGTAGCAGCATTGATCGATGGATCCGCTTCGCTGTTTCAAGAGGGGTTAGAAGAATGGGTCTGCTCTTGCGCCCTAACGTGATGGTTCGGCATATTAACAGCGAAGGGGACATGCTCTGGTTCGTGAGGCCGGCTGGTACTGTTAGTCTAGCTGCCATGCACAAGTTCTACACGTTCCCGTGGACCTTACTTTTGGAGCCTGGCAGTGCTTCGAATTTGAGGTCGCTTAGACTCGAGGAGGCTAGCGTGGACCAAACCCTGATGTCAAGGTGTTTGCTAAAATGCCCGCGGCTTGAAGAGCTTAGATTGGAATTTTGCTTCTTCAAATCATCGACGGTGAAGATTGCAAGCTCGTCTTTACGCCATCTTGGGGTTACGTATTGCGTCTACGAATCCAACAAGTCGCTGTCTACTGTAATATTGGACTCCTTGGACTGCCCAAAGCTCACTTCGTTGGAGTGCCATATTTGCGGATTGGGTTCCTCGTCGATTAACATTCCTATGGTTAAGAGAGTTAGCCACTCTGCATATACCCTTTCTGAAACATCCAATGCAATTGCGCTCCTCGCGAATCTTCCTCGACTTGAGATTCTTGACCTGAACATCAACTATTTTAAGGTTATTATTCATTGGATCCCCGCTCTCTTATTGTTGTTATTACCGGAGGTTTGTTATCTAGTGCTCTTGAAGCATCGTTCAAGGGACTGAGAATACGAGATTCTCATTGCTTTGGAAATTTAAGAATCTCACTTTACATTGCAAAAGATTTCATTCCTAGTTTTTAAACTAATGCCTTTAGGACACTAGTCAGTAGTTAACAATATTATTATTATTATTATAATGATTCATGTTCTTGTTCAGGTAGTTCCACGACCATTCAATCATCTTAGGGAGTTGAACTTGATATGGGGCAATTGGCACGAGGCGTCGAATTATTCTGGGCCCCCCAAGGTAGATGTTTCGTGCATCTTACCCATCATTCAGACTTCTCCTCATCTAACGAAACTTTCAGTCGTGGTGAGTTATTTTTGTTTACCCTTTTAGGCACGTGTGGTTCACGAATGTTTTTCATTCTCGGGAATATTATTACCTGGAATGTTATTCTTAGAGAAAAGTTCTTTAGAAATAAACTTTGAAGGTGTTTGGTTGCAAATTGATTTCTAAGCAACATTTTCTATGAACACGATACCCTCTTTTAAAAATACCAAATGCCCTTGACAAAACGATGTAACATGTAAGGAGGAGGTAATCTGGCATTGTCTGACAATGGTTTGACATGGTTCGGCGGTGGTCGGCGGCAATCTGACATTGATCCAGCGCCGATGAAGACATTACATTTCCATAGCCATATTCCTAAAAATGTGAAAAGATTTTACGAACCACGTGCCCCATTAATTTATTAAAAGAATCCTAACTTAATAATGTTTGTAGTTTCTAAAAATGAGTCATTTTGGTTTCGGTTTCTCTTGAAAAAATTCTTTGATTTTGGTCCTCCTTTCTTCCTTTATTTTGTTTCTGATTCTTGCCATTTTAAATTTTGGTCTCTACATGTATTTTCGAACATGCATATATCACCATAGAATTTTTATTTAGGATATTTTTTTACATTCCAATGATGAATAATATACTTTGGTGCAGTTTCATGCATTAAGTTTCTCTTCTGGTGATCGGAAAGATATTGAGGATCACGAAACATTTTCTCACGAGAAGCTTAAAGTTGTTGAAATTGGAGGATGTGTTGGCAATTGGTACGAAATTGAGCTTGCCGTGAATGTTCTAAGACATGTCCATAATCTTGAGCGACTAGTTTTGAGCCCCTATTCCAAAAAACAAGTGTTTCTCAGATCGTGCTTGGTTTCAAAACACTCGAGAAATTCGTGAAAAGCTTGAGTCTGAAGTTGTTGGACAAACCCAACTTATACTCGTAGGAGAAATTGATGATGAAAATAACAACAGCAACAACAAATGTTCAAATGATATGGGTTCATTGAGAAGGACCACCCGGAAACGGAAGAGTCCCAAATGGATGAAGGACTTTGTGTGACATCTTGAGTTTATCTCATTGATTCTTATGATTTTACGATTCTATTATATAAACATAAGTTAACTTTCAAATAAACTCTTTTTTTTGGTAAATTCTATAAAAATTGGTAACGAATTTTGGTGTTTATGATTTTAAATTTATCCTCAATTTTTTTGTTGCAAAATGTACAAATTTATTAGCTTTTGTTGGATATTTAGTTGACCTAGTTATGTTAAATAATATTTATTGAGTTTATCAAGCTAATTTTAAATATTTATTATAATTGAGTTATGTCTTTTACTAAATTACAAAATAATGCACGGACTGAGACTTTATTTTTTTTTGGTGCAATTCGTATTTTTTTTTCAACTCATGCATACCTTTTGCAAATAAATCAACTTATGTCCTCTCAAACAATATTTTGATTAGTAATTTGCAAAAATAGCTTGATGTAGAACTTTTGTAATTAAATTTTAGTAATTAGCTTAATTAAGGTGAAGAGATATAAATTTTGTAATAAAATTTTAGAAAAGGGACTTAATTAAAATTATAAATTAATAATTTTTTAAATTTTATGCTAAATATTATGAAATGAAGTGTTCAATTAATATTGGACTATTGGTTCATGTAGGATCCGGTACGGTATCCATAATATTACCTCAGGTACTATAGAAAGGCTCTTATATGATAGTGTAAAAATGTGTAAGTATATGTCAATTAAACTCAATAATTTAACTAACTAATAGTACTTGTACAATATGCGGAATTATTTTGTTGTATTTTTATGTTCATCTCTAATAAACTTGAATATATAAATTTAATTGATTTTCCTTTTGAAGTATACTAGAGTACTTTTAAATAAAATATTTTAAAGTTTATAGATCTTTTAATTTAAAGTTATTTAGGATTTGTTTTAGTATAAAAAAAATCCTAAAATTTGAATTTAAAAAGATTATAACAAAGAATTGATTTTAAATGTTAGTTAGATTTTTTTAAAAAAATTTAATGATGTTTATTTTTTATGTAAAAAATACTAAAATATAAATTGAAAATTATTTAATAGGATATAAAATAAGTATAATTTAATCTTGGTGGAAAAAATTCTCATCCTATTTTATTCTATCCTATCTTATCCTATTATTATGCTATTACCCGTGAAAAAAATTTAAATGTGTTTGAATGAAATATTTTTAGAGGATAATGTATTTTTTGGAAACCTTATTCAAAATAGTAGATATTAATTTTAATCTCTTCACAATAAATTTTAAAATAAAATTACTCTCGTCTTTACTTATTTGTCTATTCCTCATAATTTAACGCCACTCATCACCCACTACTCACCATTCATCACCCCGTCGACCGGTTGGTCCCACGCCAATCAACCCCACACTCGTTGTTGGTCAACCTCTTGTCAATCGCCAGTCCCTATCGATTGTCATGAGCCACTATATGTCAAATGTTGATTAATGCCCACCTAAAATAGTAATACAATTTCATAACCCAAACAAAGTAATAAAGGATCTCATATAAACCCAAAAAATTAAAATGAAAAGAAATTCAATTAAATCATTTAAATTTTTTTGAACTTTAAATTCCTTTAATTTTAAAAAATACTCAATCCAAAAATATACTCAAATATAAATCAGTACATCCAGATAAGCACCAGTTCAATGTCTTAAATATCACCAGAAAGCAACAAAAAATAAAGACTGCCCACATAAGCACCAGAAACAACCCACAGGGAAACAAGATCAGCTTACCCATTATTTTACAAATGTTGGGAGTTTTAATTGCCTTAGAAGTAGGAAAAGAGATGAACAAATGATTATGGTAACGCACTTAGCCGGAGTCTTAGCTGAACCACAAATTTGGTTACCAGTGAGTATTCATTCACTCACCAAAGTTAATTGCTTCTTTAATGGTAAAATTAATGAACACCTCATGTAGCTTTTAATCTTTAATGCATCCAATTTTTACTATCTTGGTTGGCGCAAAAGCATGCATCTGGTTAAAAAGTGAAGATATGAGAAATTCTTAAAATCATCTCGAAGCAAGTTGTCTTTTTTTTTTTAAAGATAAGTAGGTAGAAATTTTATAATCACCAAATCGGGCACACCTTAATCTATTTCATTCATCATTTAATATCTAATATTATAGATTATTACTGTTCACTTTCACTAAAATTTTAATGAAATAACATGCATCAAATGATGAATAATTGAATAAAATAAAACAAGACTTTTCTCAAGTAAATAAATTTTTATGAAAATAATTTTTTTTAGATAAGTATTTTGACTTCTTTTATTAATGGTTAAAAAAGTACACAAAAAGGTATCTAAAACCTACTAAAATTCATCAATGCTTGCCCAGACCAAATGAAATCTAATCAAAACCTAAAAGAAAAACGTTTCATTCAACCTCTAATCATTGCCCCAATTTTTAGAACTAGAACTTTTAAAAACCTTAAATAAAATTAAGAGCACCCAAAAGTGGACGTCCTAGTCTACAATAATGAAATGTGCCTAACATTTGGTGGAAAAGGGTTATGTATATAAAGACTTGAATCCAAGATGAATCAACATCCACATCAAAATAAAGAAACGAAAAAGATAGACTTGAAAATCAAGTCAACCCTATATATCCACTTCCAAAGTTTCATCATTTCATTGCAATGGCAACAAGTTTTGTTACTTTGGTAGCAGCTGGTTTTGTTATAGTAATTATTAGTGTTATTGTGAACCCTGTATGTGAAGCTAGGCCAAGGGCATTCTTTGTGTTTGGGGATTCACTTGTTGACAATGGAAACAACAACTTCTTGCTTACATCTGCACGTGCTGATGCCCCTCCTTATGGAATTGACTATCCAACTGGAAGGCCTACTGGCCGTTTCTCTAACGGCTTCAACATTCCTGATTTTATCAGTTAAGTCACTACCTCTCATATCTCATATCAAAATTCTAGACGTAAAGATTTAGACACTCAAATTAATATGTGCAAAAATTCTTAGATGCTCTTAGAATTAGAACTTTTTCTTGCTATGTTCCATTAAATGTTTTACACGTTAATATTAAGGTCCACAATTTTGGTCCAAAATGCTGATGTATAAGACATCTAATAGAAAACAAGAAAATGTTTTTATTTCATGAGCACCTAAGAATCTCTCTTGATATGTGACGATTAATTGTATTTACATGCTCTAAGAGAAAAAACTTTTTTCTTGTTCGGTACCGTTAAATTTCTCACACTTCAACATTGTAGCCTATAATTCTAATTCGCATTGTTGATATGTTAAAAATCTAATGATATCGAGCAAGAAAAGATTTTACTCTTAAAGCATATAAGTGTCCCTGAGATTTTAAGTTACATAAATGTGGAATCAATACATTGCGCAAATTCATTCTTAGCTACTAGCAGAATCTTAACACTCGATGATTATAATTGAAATTCAATAATCCACACTCATTTAAATTGTAATCACAATGTGTGGATGATTTGGACATTTATTATATATTATGTACCCAAAAAAAAATCCCTATAAATTGTCTAGCAAGTCCAAGAATTTAATGTTTTTTTTCATCTTTACATAATGTATCTATGATTAAACAAGGTGAGTTGTTTTCAGGTCAGCGACTTGGTGCTGAATCTACATTGCCATACCTGAGTCCAGAATTAACAGGAGCGAAGCTTCTGATTGGTGCCAATTTTGCTTCAGCTGGAATTGGAATCCTTAATGATACTGGAATTCAGTTTGTAAGTTAATCAATTATATATCGGCCATTCTCACTTTCCTTGCTGGCTATACAAATACATATGAATACATGATATATAGTTTAAAGCCTTATGCATGAGCTAGAGGTATTTTATGTGTCTCATTTAATTTAAATATAATTAAATGTTACGCATTGTGAAAAAAATAAACTTTTAAATTTGTCCCAAAGTTGTTTCAAGTAAAATTCATCCCCAAACTATGAAAAGTACTAACTTCATTCTTAAGGTTGTCAAAAGTTGATCGATTTAGTTTTTAAGAGAGACTAAAACTTAATTGAAGTCGAAAGACTAATTTAATCAACTTTTAACGAATTTGAGAACAAATTTGATACTTTATATAGCAGGCGGCGGATTTGACTGTCATCGTCAACCTTAGAGAAAAATTTAAAAGTTTACTCCATAACAAAATATGTCATAAAATAATGTTAGACAGTTAGAAAAAATTATCAAAATTTGATAAAGGTTGTTAGGTGAAATAAAATAATAAAAGTCTCGTATCAATCTAATAATTAATGAACATGTATGTAACATCATTTTAAAAAGCAAATTTTTTAACATAAAAATGCAACTTTTTTTTGCAGATAAACATAATAAGAATGTACCAACAGCTAGATTATTTTGAAGAGTACCAACGAAGATTGACTGCTCTAATTGGATCTTCAAAGACTAAGAGACT
Source organism: Nissolia schottii (assembly GCA_003254905.1). NCBI lineage: Eukaryota > Viridiplantae > Streptophyta > Magnoliopsida > Fabales > Fabaceae > Nissolia > Nissolia schottii. The sequence continues at coordinate 500,887 of QANU01055523.1, forward strand.
GGTGAATCAAGCATTGATACTAATCTCTTGTGGTGGCAATGATTTTGTGAACAACTACTACCTAGTGCCCTTTTCTGCAAGGTCTCTCCAATATCCACTACCACAATATGTCAAGTTTATCATCTCTGAATACCGAAATCATTTGCAGGTAAAAATCCCACGCAAATTAAGCACAAATGCACATCCACACATACAAAAAAGTACAAGTGGTTCTCATCTATTCACATTTGATCATAGCCTCTTCAGCTATTTAATTAAAAGAATTGATAAAAGTGAAAAATAGTATCACAAAATTCTAAAATGTTGAATTATCAATACAACATAGCACCATGCACTTGTATTTACTTCTACTAGTTTACTTTAAATAAAAATCATGAAGCAAGGATACTAGCCCTTATATTTTCATAAGTATAGGTTTATCTGTTATTTTATTGTTATTTAATAAATTATCATTGTAACTATTTTTTCTATATAATAAACTCTCTTGTTTCAATCAGACCTTTGCTTCAAAACGATTTCAAATTTCTCAAATTTTTATTATTAGAGAAATTATATGGTGCCCAAAAATGTTTTAAAAAACAATCTAAAACTCATGTATGGTGTGAACAAATCAAATTATGACAGTTAATTTATTATGAGGTCTAAATGAGTTACGTGTTATAATTTGATTTGTCGTTATCCTACACTCTTAAAATTTTCTTAGGTATATCATTAATAATTTTTTACCTATCCAATGAAATCATGTGACGCCAGTTTATTTATGTAACAAAATTAATTGGCAGAGGCTATATGATTTGGGAGCTAGGAGAGTTCTTGTGACAGGGACAGGGCCATTGGGTTGTGCTCCTGCAGAACTAGCCCTGCACAGCACAAATGGTGAATGCTCTGCTGAGCTACAAGAAGCTGCAAGATTGTACAACCCTCAACTACAAAGCATGCTTTCACAACTCAACAGAGAAATTGGCAGAGACGTTTTCATTGCTGCTAACACAGCTCAAATGCACCTTGACTTTGTTTCTAATCCAGCAGCTTATGGTAATTGACCCAATATATAACTTGTACACTACTTCCGACTTTCATGTTAAAATTGCTAGTTTCTCAACCGAATTGTGTTATTTAAACTTATTTATTGTGAATTTCATTAAAATCTCATCTAATAATAGATGTGTGTAAATAAACCAATCACCCCAATAAAAAAATTTGGTATATTATGTTTTATTTAATGTGTAATGCTCCAATTTTATGATTTATTTACTTTAATTATATTATTAATGCAATTAATAAAATACAGGACATGAACCTTTTTTTTGTTACACTACCTTTTTTTTTTTTTTTTACTTTTTTGGTACACTGATGACAATGAGATTTGAACCTTAGGCCTTATTTATACTATCAACATCCCTTACTACTAAATCATTCCTAACTATTTAATATAATTATAAGAGTGATTGAACATGTTATTGACCTTTGAATGAATAATATCTTATATTTCTATACTCAATAATAACATAATTTTGTTCAAACTTTTTGATTATATTTTTCCGACTGTCAAATGCTCTTTGTTTCAATTTAAGTATCTCTTTTGACACAAGCACATGAATTAAGATAAAAATAAAAGTAAAAGCTTTTAGTAGGAACACAAAAATCTTCAATTAATAAACAAAATTATCTCCACTAATATGTTTAATACATAGTACCATATTCTGTTTGCTAGAATTGTAACCGATCATTAATAAAGACATTATTGGCAATATATATATTAGAATGAGATATATGAATTGGATAGATATTTTGAAAACTAGCTTAATTGTCATCAAAAGTTACAATTAATTTAAAAGAAAAGGAGTTATAGTGACACAGAGTCCAAAACTAACACTTATGTTGATAAAATTGCACAGGGTTTAGTACATCAAGAGTAGCATGCTGTGGGCAAGGGCCCTACAATGGAATTGGACTATGCACACCATTCTCCAACTTGTGCCCCAACCGAAACTTGCATGCATTTTGGGATCCATTCCATCCATCTGAGAAGGCAAATAGACTAATTGTAGAGCAAATTATGTCAGGATCTGGAATGTACATGAAGCCAATGAACCTCAGCACCATTTTGGCCTTGGATGCTACCACATGATGATCAACAAGAAAATCGAACCCTTTTTATTCGGTCTTTGAGTGCTAGTGTGTGACAGCTCTTATTTTAATTGGGTTTTGTTGTTTGTATTGTAAGGAGTAAAATGTTTTTGGTTTGTGCTGAATACATGGAGCACATAATTTTGGTTATTAGATTCTGATGAATTTGAGGAAGCATATCAGATGGTTAATTCGGTGCATGCCGCATACCCATGGAGCTCGTGATCGATTTTTTTTTTTTTTCGATTATTCACTGAAATGGCTTAAACCCAGCAACACTGGGCAAGCAAATATAAAATAAAATCATTCCACTGATACTTAACAATGTTCAGCTCATATAGGTATTAAACTAAAGTATTTTGAATGAGGAACGAAGTTATCTGAACGCAGTAGATGGATGGACAGATGGTTGATAGAAACTCCAAGGCTATTGTCCTGAGTGTGGCTGAGAAGCGGTGAGATGTACTTATAAAGACATTTTAACGCTTAAGTAAGCACAAAGATTTGATGAGTGTACTTTTATAGTTGAGTTAGGTCAGTTCATTTGAGATAGATTTGTGTAGAGATAGTTGTTTTGCGTATCTCAGAGGCAAGTTACCCCACTTATTTTAGAATTGGTTGAGTGGTATTTGGGTACATGTAGGAGGACACGTTACCACTGGCTCAGGTGCACATGTAGGAGCACTTGTTTTAGAGTGCTTGGTGCTTGTCCCTCAAGCCTATAGGCTCAGGTAGGAGAGTGAGGTCCAACTCCGACTTGTTGTGAACTTAGCTCCTTGAGCTTATGATCTTAGATCGTAACAGACATGCTCATTAAGATCTTTAGCTTGTATGGAGCTCAGGACCATTGCCACAATTTTTAGAACTAGAACTTTTAAAAACTGCAAATCAAATTGAGCACCCAAAAGTGGACATCCTAGGCTCTAATCATGAAATGAGTCTAACTTAGTCAGTATGCACCATTGTGGATACTATCATTAAAAACAACCTCACTAGTTGTATATCACAAAAAACGTCACCAAAAACTCGTAAAACAGAGAAACATTAAACATAGCGTACATATGAGTCTAATATTGTTATAAAATAGAGAAACAAATGTTGTCACCAAACATTTTTGTGTACCCATGCACACATGTATTTAATAGAGCTCATTTTTGTTATTGATAATATTTGTTTCTTTGTCTTGTAATGCTTGTTGATTTCTTTCTTCAACAAAGTTGGTTTCTTTTCTCAACAGTGTTAGTTTCTTTTTTCAACCACTTTGAGTTTTTATTCTAGTGAAGAGAGTATGTAAGATGAATGAGAGAATGTGATGATTGTGTTTGAAAAACTGGCGCAAAGAGAGAGAATAACAATAAAATTGATTGACATTATATTTACTTTTCATATTTTTATTTTTACATAAGACCCACCAAATATAGTAAAATACATTTTTTTAGGTTAATACCCTATTTAGTTCTTGGACTTTACCATCTTGCTTTACTTGGTCCCTCAACTTAAAATAATGACACGTTAGTCCCTAGACTTTGAAAATGTTTGACCCATTGGTCCCTCCGTCCATCAGACCCCTAACAACTGCTGACATGTCCATTAACAACATTGTTTTCTCTTCTCTCTCCTAGTCAGCCTTAAAACGACGTCATTTTGATGGTCTAAAGACCAACCTAACCTAAAAAGTCTAGAGACTACCTACTTAGTCCCTACAACCCGCCTCCTCCACTTCTTCCACCTTTACCTTGAGTCCACCACCAATCTCTACCTTCAGTACACCACTACAACAACCACCCACACCCTCATTCCCACCACCACTACACTCTCATTCTCACTACCACCACCACTCATACCCTATTCCCACTACCACCACCACCACACACACACACCACCTCAACCACTACAACACTCCCCATTCCCACCACCACCGCCGCCCACCATTCTAACCATGGCTGCAATGGCGAAAGATGAGAAAAAAGTAAGGGGGCGAACATATAAAGGAGAATTTAGTCAACACTTTTTAAGTGCTCCTTTAGAAACAAATTTCCAACTATATAGATAATAACATCCTAAAGTGATCATTGACAACATGTTTAAAACTTTTGGCAATGATTTGAAACTTTAGGCAACACTGTTTAAGTGTTGCCTGCTAAAATTTTTTGTAACTACATAAATGATAGCATACAAATCGACCATTGGTAACATATCTAAAACTTTTGGCAACGATTTGGAACTTTAGACAACGCTTTGTAAGCATTACCTTTGGAAAAATGTGTTTTGTATATATAGGGTAACGTTTTTTTCTTGGAAGGGGGAAGAGAAAAGCCCCCTGCAAATTCTAAGTTTCGCCACTGCATGACTGTTCTTATGATAGTAGTGGTGGGAATAAGGGGTGTTGTAGTGTGAAGGGGGGTGTATATGTGTGTTAGTAGTGGGAATGAGATATGAATGATGATGGTGGCGGTGAGAATCAGAGTGTGGGTGGTGTTGGTGGTGAGCTCAAGGTCAATGTGGAGGAAATAGTGGTAATGGGGTGAAAAGGACTAAGTAGTCCTCAGACTTTTTTTTGGCTAAGTTGGTCCCTAGACTTTTTTGGCCAAGTTGGTCCTTGTACCATTAAAATGACTTCATTTTGGGGCTGATTAGGAGAAAGGAAAGAGAAAATGGCTATGTGAACAGACACATCAACAACTGTTAGGAGTCTGACAGACTGAGGGGCTAAAAAGTTCAATGTTAACAAAATTTAAGAACTAACATGTCTTTATTAAATGTCTAGGGACCAAGTAGAAGAAGCGGATAAAGTCCAAGAACTAAGTAAAGTATTAATCCCTTTTTTTAAGTCTTTTTCTTGATTGGCCATGCTATAATTATACTAATTGTTTTTTATCACATTCCACTAAATTAACACTTCTCGTAAGTCATAAGCATTAATTGAAGAGAAATTTTTATCAACATCATAGAGAAAATAATTTTATGCATCACGTTCATTATTCATTATTTATTTTTTATTTTTATAAATCTCAATACTTTTTTATCATTTTTAATACTATTTTAATAATAAATAATAGATGTGTTGCACAAAATCATTTCAAATGAGGTAGGAAAGTCCATGGCCCGGACCAAAACAAAACAAAAGGAGCATTCAATCCCCGTTGACCCCAACCTTTGACTTATGTCAATTAGATTGTCCTTGTTGCTAGCGGTTTTATTTGATTGTTTCCGCTACTTAATAGTACTGATTGATGTGTATAACGTCCAGTTCATATTATATGATTTTGAATGATTCAAATATTCATAACTGAAAAGAGAATCGTTGACCTATGGAGCCAACAAATTTCTTCCGCCTTCTATTCTTCGCTTTCATTAGCTCTCTTGCTGGGACTGGGATGAACAGAATAAACAAACGTACATGTGATTTTTGCATTTCATTTTGAAATAATAATGTTATAATTATAATACAAAAATTAAATAAGATAAATTCCCTTAATTTATTGTCATTAAAAGTTATATTTATATATAATCATGTCAATATTTTTATGAGAAAACTAACACAGTGCATAGAGCATATATTGGCTAAAATATTTAAGTATAGTGAAAGCAATGAAAAAGAATAAGATTGTGATCTTATTTTAATGATGTGCTAAAATATGAGATATTATCGCAAATCGTCATAAAATTGATGATTTATTAAAAAAATTAAAAAATGATGATATAAATCTCTACAAAATGTAATGATTTATCTAAAAATAAAATATGAGAGCATAAATTACTATAAAATATAATAATTTTTAAAATAAAATTATAAAAATCATTATAAAATACGATAATTTACACACAAAAAAAATATTTTAATAACTTTTACAAAATTTTCACGTTTTGATATTAAATTGATTTCAGCCTTTGCGTCCTCGTGTAATTTCCTAGCATATTTGGTCTCAACGGGTGGAGAGTTGGTGTTATTGTATTTTAACTTACAAAATAGTCCGCCAACTCAATATTCGAGGCATTTATGCTGAGACTGACGAGTGACATCATCTGAAATGATTGGTTATCAAGATGTAAGTGACTTTTCTATTTATTTGTACTTTTGTAGTATGTCTTTATTGACTGAGATCCAAGGATTTGACAATTCATCAGATTTTGTAGACGAATAATACGGATCACAAGATGCGGTTTAAACTCTATTAATCATTAGATTTTATGGTACAACTATTTATCATTGATATTATAATATAACTCATACTTTTATAAAATTTTAGATAATACTTCATCATCAATGTAATATTACATATAACTTTTAATAAATATACATAAATTAAAAAAATAATTAATTTATATATACTTAAAAAAATAATTAAGTGTTTAAATTAAACTACTCTTCAATAATTAATATAAGAGTATAAATTTTATAATAAATAGAAATATAGTTAAAAAATTAATAATTAATATTTTCTTAATCTAATCAAATGATAACTAATTTAAGGCAAATTTTGAGTAAAAAGTAATATATAAGAGTGAATAGAGGAAATAGTAGATAGAATGTGATTGACACCATACACCAAGTCCTATATTTTATGAAGGGCTAAATAAATTTTTGCTCCTAATAAATTGAGAATTTTAATTTTGCATCCTATTAATTTTTGTTTGTTTGAGTTATTGATAAATTTTTTAATTGATTTTAGTCTATGACGTTAAGTTAGATCGTTAAAAGATGACATGACGGACGAGAGTTAGGTGAACCCTATTATAATTTAATAAAACATAGTCAAACTAAGTTTTAACCGTGATCGAACTGGTCAAATCGGGTTTAAATCATGGTCAAACAGGTCATTACTTCAAACTGATTTGACTATGTTTCACACTATAATTAAAATTTAGTTTGAGCATGTTCAGCTAAATTACAGTAAAATTCACCTAATTTTTGTCTATTGCGTTATCTTTTAATGATTCAACTTAATTTTAAAGACAAAAACCAAACAAAAAAACTTATCATGGACTAAAAATAATTAATAAAATGCAAAATTAAAATTTAGAGAGAAAAACTTATTTAACCATTTATGAATGCCATTTTTCGTAATATAATTAAGCTTATCACCAATTCGCATACTCCGCATAAAAAAAATAAAAAAAATCAATTCGCATACTTTTCAATGAATGTGATTTTGGCTTTCAAACATAGCCATCACATAGTAAGGCCAATAGTAGCATTTTGTCGTTGAATTTTCAATTTTCATTGACCTATTAACAATGGTCTTGGGACTAAGAAAAGTTGTTTCCAATCATAGAAATCAACTAATAGAGACAAATCTTTGCCTAGGAGGTTGGTTCAGCTATTTAGCCATACGCAAAACTTAGGTTAAAATATTACTGTCACTCCTTCAAAGTATTTATTCTTAACAAATTGCATTTAAGAAAAATTGTTCATAATCATGAACGTAATTGCAGGCAAATTCTTCTATATGTAATATTAAATCAAGATATAGTATTTATTCTTAGGCTTAGATTCTTGATACATAAAGCTTTATTCTCACTTTTTTTTACCTAAGAAATTGAACAAATACGCAGCTTGCGTTGACTATAATGTTGACACATTTTATAAAAGGAATGGATATTTTCATATGTATTTTTTTATATAATAAGATTATGTATAATTTTTTATCATCAATTTAAAATGTAAGAACTATACATGAACATAAACAATAAAAAAATTGATGATAAAAGATTACACGTAATCTTATCATACAAAAAATACACATAAAAAAATTTATTCTTTTTTATGAAATGATACCGAGCTTTTAATTTAGCCTTTCAACTTGTCTTCTTAGGACCACTTTTACATGTGCCCCACCAAATTAATGAATGGCAACTTTGGCAGCCAGTAGTTAATGTTGCTAGAGTTGAGAACAAGAGAGATGGCTAATGAACTATCCTGGCATCTATATATACATTTCTCGGCCATAGAGGTGCCTATAGAAGGCAGATGAAGGAAAGAAAATTAAAATAGAGGTTGAGGAAATCTTGTCGCAGGAGAGATGACATTGGCATACGCAGCATTGCTATCTACAAGTATTTAGCCAATGTCATCCTCCTCCGACCAAATGTCCTACAATCGCTTCATTACGAGTTTGTTTGCTGTAGAAGAAATTTTGGAGCGGGAGACTATATCCTTGCAAAGGTAAGGCAGCCACAAGTATTTAAAAATGGCTTACAAATGATACTTAGGGTGTGTTTGGTTATGGGGTAAAAGTTAAGTTATTTATTTTATTTTTTTCACTTTAAATGATTTATACAAAAAGGTAGGTTACTCATCACTGCAATCCAATGCTATGCATATTATTATGATTGCTCTATTGAAATTGCAGTCCACCACATGTGTCTTGTAAGTTCATACGGTGTTTCTCTTACATTAGAGGTATGACTGAATTCCTCGGGTATATAGAGATATTTTTATGGAGTACTTAGTTGAATGGATCTTCATATAACCCAATTTGCTTTTTGTTCTGACTACAATTGGGCTGGCTGTAATTGGCCCATTTTAACGGAAGCTTCCCTAATCTGTTGGGCCCAAATCTTACTCAAATGTGATTCAGCCATGCAGTCCCTATCTCATGCCACTAGATTAGTTGCACTTCGTCTTCACAATATCAAAGATGGTTGTTATACTCTCAAGTCTCAACCTTTTTTTTTACTTTTCCTTATTGAATTGAAACATTAATTCACTGACCAAGTGGCCATGCTTTAATTGAATTTGCAGATTGGAAAAACTAAAGCAAATGAAAGGCCAAATAATCTTTTAGAAAATTAGTATTACTGGCTGCTCCTTCTTTGTCACACAAAGTGTTTTGGTCAAAAATTTTGGATGAGGAATAAGTTACCTAACTTACCTTCTCCTGTCCCTGCTGCCCTGCCATCCTCACATTCCCCATCCTAAATCAGAAAATCCATTAGACCAAAGAGGCTCCCACCTACCTAAAGGACTTTCATTGCATGGTCACAGTAGGAATCCTATCTGCCAATTTTTGTTTTATTCTTTAATTTGTGACAATCACAGATGTTTCTCTTCAGCCCTATCTATTAACGCTGAGTCTAGGACATATGAAGAGACAGTGAGCCAATAACGTTGGCAGCAAGCCGTCTCTGCTAAGCTTTCTACTCTGAGTTCTAGTTCAGAAGTAAGTTGAAGTTAGTTAAGAATAAGTCAGGTAAGTTAAGTTGGCTGAGCTTGCGGGTTTGACGGTTATGCAACTCATGTGCATGTAACTTAGTTTATGTAACAGCACGAAAATTCGTCACTAGCGCACAAGGGAACGAGGTCCTTTAGTAAGCCTTTTAGATTTTTTTTTATTTTAAAAACATGCATATGAAATGTCAAATTTCCCTAAATACATAATTGAAATAATTTTCTTAAAAGAATCAAACAAAAATCTAACTTGTTCATTTCGAAACCTCATGTTCTAATTGACGCAACAAAAATCTCGATTAAATCTTAATACATGAACTATTTCTCTTTCAATGAAAATATAAACCACATGATACATGCTAAAATACGTGCTCAGACTGAAGATTCTACCTTTGCACAACTAGAGCGACTCCAACACTCAGATGAGTAAAATAAAATAATTACACAACCAAGGAATGACTCACTACAACACAGTGGCCAACTCAAAAATGACACCTGGTACTGCTGCTTAACCCGAAATGGAGGTGAGGGGTGCATCTTTGGGAAAGACTTAGTGTAGGACAACATATCCACCATACTCGCGTGGGATAGATCAAAATATTTACCAAAAAAAATGCACACATATTCATGTATGCAATGGTTTCACATTATATTTTGCCTCTATAAATAGAGTGTGAGTTTGCTCATTTAAAGATCAAGGCAGCAAGTGATAGAGATGCAGAGTGAGAGGAAAAATAAGCCTCTGAAATTGAGAGAAAAATAGAGTGCGAGTAAATTCTGAAGAGTAAGGTGTGAGTATACACCGATTATATTTTTATGTATCATCTCTATTGCTCATTGATATTATAATTACCATAAAATTATAGTATTGGAATAGGAGGGATCTCATTGGGAAACATTATATTTACCTCTTTGGTTTAAAAATGTGAAAAGGATACACTGTAACTATCCTAAATATAGTAAAATATTTTTCGGAGATTGTCTTGTGGTTTTTCTCTAGTACTAAAGGGTGTTCCATGTTAAAATTTGGTGTTCTCTTTCTCTGGTTGCTTTGCTCAATTTATTTCCATTGCGCTGTCTATACTGATAGATTTATTTCTATTGATTTTATCATCACTTAAATTTGCATTGTGAATCGATCATTCAGGCCAACAAGTCGTATCTGAGCTCATTGAGCTCAGAGTTGTATTGTGTAAATTTAATGCAGGAGAGTACGAATACCGTGATCAAGTTAACAGTTACAAATTACTCCATTTGGAAACCAAAAATGGAGGATCTACTTTACTACAAGGATTTGTATGATCCTGTAGAAAAGGGAGAAGTAAGGTTGTGGTGGGTATATACCAGGTATATTTTTGGGTATCATTTCTATTGCTACTTAATACTATAATTATCAAAAAATTATAGTATTGGAATAGGAGGAGTTTCACTTGGAAAGCCTCTTGGGTTTAAGAGCGTGAAAAAGATACATTATAATTATCCTAAATATAATGAAATATTTTAATTTCAGTGATTGTCCGATGAATTGTCCTCAAGTATTTGGCAGTTTTTCACGTTAAAATTTGGTGTCTTCTTTTTTTAGTTGTTTTGCTCAATTTATTTTAATTTCACTGTGGTGTCAATACTAGTAAATTTATTTCTATCAAATTTATTTGATACTCATTGTCACACCATGACATTACTTAAATTTACAATGTGAGTCCGTCCTTGACTCCTACGCAATGAATTGTTGTTAACCTTCGGAAAAAGATAGTTACGCTCTCAAGTTACCTTTTCCTTATTAAAATAACCATGCTTGATTGAATTTGCAGATAAAAACAGCTAAAGCAAATGGCAGGCTATATTATTTTTAAGAAAATCGGTTTTACTGGTTGCTTCTTGCTATGCACACTGTGTCGATCGAAAATTTTCGTCTGATAACAATGTGCTGATTAAAGTTTGAATCCTTTTTGAACCAGGGCCAGGCCTGAGGAAGGTAGTGTTACCAATTACGGAACAAGGGTCGGTCCCATTAATCTCCCTGCTACCTATGCACCACCCTCCGGGGACGGCCATCCCTGCCCCTCGGGACAGTAGTTCCCGGTCGATTCTGTCCAAAACAGGATCATCTCTGCGGAACTTCCGCCCGAAGGCAGCGTTGCTGTCAACCATCTCTTGCATGTCAGCAAGTGTGAGGTAGTGAGGGTGTTGCTTTGGAGGATTGTCCCAGGAAATGAAGTGTAGATCGGTATTGACAGTGGTGTTCTTGAACTCCTCGACATTGCAAATGACGGTGTGGAAGTATCCTTCCGGAGACGACACGAAATTCGTGTAGTACATGAGGAGGGTCCGAGGAAGGTTGTCCCATCCCCATATGATGTAATCAACGAAAGATCTCGATAGCACCATCCAAGCTGAACCTGGTAAGGTAAGAGAGACAAGTTATAGGCAATCAAATATGAATGCGTGGTTCTCAGGCACATCACCTAAAATGTACTTTCAGATTCTGAGGATTGTTTAGAAATAAATCACAATATCATAAGTATGTATAACCAAGCAGCATGCAATCCACATGCCAAGTTATTTCCTGGCAGAAAAACATCGTATTGAACAACAAACTGAGATCCTAGTGTATATATCCCTTCAAAAATAACTCATTTTCCTTCCTTACAATTGAATATTAAGATGGGTAATACTACTTAAATAATAAAATTAAACAATAAAAGTGAACAATGTATAAAAATATTATAACATGTGAGTGCACATATAAAATATAATATGTAAACCCATGTGTACTCACATGTTATATTTTTACACATTAACTTTTGTGTTAAAGTAACATTACCCAGGTAAGATGCCAAGCAAAATCTGCAGCAACTTTATGTATTGTGTATATCATCATATTGGAAATGTGTAGGACAATTAGATATGACATCAATATTTGGTAAGGTCTAGATCAAAATAGGTTCTAAACGGTGCATAGTAGAGAGACTTCAAGGATGTGGTACAAGCTACCTAAGAAAACAAAAATAACCATTTAGTGTAGGAGGCTCTTATCTAGTATAGTCCAAGAAGATAAATATATATAACTTTACTCTCATTAAAAAAAGATGTTTTTAGAATTTAAACTCATAGTCTACAAATTACTAGACAATAACTTTATTATTAGGCCAAGATCCCTCTTAAGTTGCTGACAAAAATAAACATATAAAATGATCATATTAATTTTTTAAAATGTGATTGTGTAACAAACTTCTATCAAGGTGGAATGTTGTATCACAAGAAGTCAGATGTCAACATATGAAATTGATGTGCTGCATCACTCCAAATCAGGTAAGTTCAACTTTGACACTGTTAGAAATATATATATATATAAAATCATGGGCCTCTACCTAACAGCGCACGAGTTGGTCCTCCTTTTCAGATGCCCTGAAGCATTGCATAATTTTCCATGTCTTCAACACTCTCAATCTATTATTTCGATAAAGTAAAATCTATTCTTTCCATGTCTTCAGGGGGCTGCAACGGGTATTGCAGTAAGGTAAGATGTCTGTCAGAGTTTGATCTGATGTGCTACATCACTCTGCCATAGATCAGGTAATCTCAACTAACAGAACAATTTGCTTTAGAATTTCAGTGCAAAGCAAAGTATCTAACAGGTACCTTCACGTGGAAGACATCGAGGTTCCACGAGCATTATTACCTAATAATACCTCTACCCACCTACTTTTTATTTTCATTTCTCATACAATAATTTACTCAAAATTATTAGTTATTTGAATAGACTAAAAAATTATTAAATGTGTTATTATATAAGTTTATTCTTATTATCTTTTATAGTCTTAATAACCCTTAATTACTTAAGTTTAATTTTATTCACACAACTTATATTTTTTTCTATTTTAATGTCATTAACTAATTTCTTAATTGATATGATTTTGACAAAAAAGAAAGACAAAAAATAGACGTAGGAGTATTGTGTTTGAAGCAGTTCTTTAAATTTATACAAATACCAAAACATATGCAACTAAAACAAATTCTTGCTAATGATAAAATGGGGGCTTCCAATGTGGTCCTATTTTAGTTAGATTATTATATTTTCATTTCCACAGATAAGCAAATTTGTTTCAGATACAACTCAGCCGGAGGTACAGTGTCCAAGACTCAAGAAAAGACAAAGGAGTTTTATAAATTACAACTATACAAATAAAAGTCTCACTCTACACACACACAGTTCAAAAGCTTTCACAAGTAGAGAGTACGGAAAATGCAGGAAACCATTATTCTAAGCGTATATAACCCAGAACTGAACTGATGATGGTGTTGAAATAAACACATGCATGCATTGATTTTTTAAGTTTCAATAATTTAATTGCATTACAAATTCGCAAAATCTCAAACACTACACTCAAAATATATGAAACTCATTAATTACTTTTTTTTCTCTTTACTTCTTTTTCTCTCACATTCTTTTAGAAAATATATGGTGTCTTTTCACATTTTGATTGAATTCAAAATGTTTGAACCAAAAGCACTTTTTGCAGGAAGAAAGCATGCTAGAACCTATTCCTGATCAAAATTAACTCGAAAGTGCCGGCATTTTGTGTGTCTTCGCAAAAGGCTCTATGTGGGCACAGGATTTGCCATCCATATAATATTATCCGAAGAGAAGCTAAAATAAAACTCAAAAGCACTAAACAGACGAGGAAATGATCAGCACCTGTGAAAAGTTTGAATGCTGTAGGCTTACTCCTCCTCTGTGTAATCCAGAACAAATCTTGTTTCTTGGTCATGTACAGCCCCGGATCAACCATTACTGGCCTTGCACGTGAGTGACTATGCAAAACAGCAACACATACCATCAAAACACAGTGAAATAATCTCACTCAGACAAAAAGCCAAGGTAAAAAAAAAAAAAGAGTTAAGAAACAAACAAATTGAGAAACAACAAATGACAAAGTGGCTCACTCACTCTTTCCAGCCAACGTCACTAGTATGATCAATGAAATTAAGATCACGAGGCAAGTTCGAGAACACGTGCAGCAGATCTAGTTAACCAAAACCCACAGAACCATTCAGTTAACATAATCGAAACAAGACAAACGAAAAACAGGAAAATTCAGAAATTGGCGAACAAAGAAAACAAAAACAAAAATAAACAGCTCTGTTAATCCTAAGTTCCACCCTCCCCATACCACTTAACCACAAACAAATCATCAGTTAACAAAATCTATCAATTTTTTCAAGACCTTGGTTAAGAACAAAAACAAAACCACTTCAGCCAATCAAGCGTCCATAACCATATCTATCAATTGGTCATTAAATTTCGAACTTATTATCAGTTCCACAACCAATCCATATGCTTTATTAACCAATAATTTACTCATAGAATGAACTATGAGACTCTCGCTCACGAAGCCTGACAAATAATGAGTAACTGAGAATAAAAGAAATATATGTTCTAAGAGCATACAACAACTTCTACGAACCATCTTGCGTCACGAGGGGATAATCCGACGCGCTGAGATTGATGAACCAATCCCAGTCGCACCACTCCCTTAGCGCCACCGCCGCAGCGTGGAGCGTGTTGGCCACCATGGTGGGCCCGCGGTAGGTCACGAGGTTGGCCCTAGCCAGCATCCTCACGTTCCCGAACCTCCGGAACAGCGCGTGACCTTCCACGTACACCTTTAGCTCCCTGCGCTCCTCCTCCGATGACTCCCGGTCCAGGTGCACCACGTAGCGGTTGCGCGGGTGGTACAGCGCCAGGAGCGTCCGCTTGAGCGCCGCGCCGTCATGGGCGGAGCCGGAGATGAGGTAGGCGAGGCGCGGCGGTTGAGAGGAGGGCGAAACGGGGAGCGCGTGGAGCTTGGATTCGACGAAGAGGGAGCGCGTGATTGTGGCGGTTAGGGGTTTGGGGATTGAGAGGTAGATGGAGGAAAGAATTGGCGTGAGGATGGGCGAGGTTATCGTGGCTGTGAAGAGGACGAGGACGAAGAGGAGGAGAAGGGATGCGACGGCGAATCGGAGAATGGTGGCGCGTTTGGGTTGTTGCGGTGATGGTGATGTTGATGGTGGTGGTTGTGTGATTTGATTATATTGCTTTAGTTTCTTCATTGTGTGTGTTTTCTTTCACTAATAGATTCTAGTTCTTCTTTCCTATAAGAAGGAAGTGGTGGCGGTGAATGCGTGTTTTGTGCTGTGTGTATGAAAATGATGGTTGGTTGCTTGTGGTGGTGGCAGGGATAGAACAACAGTTAGATGTACTTTTTAGTACAAAAAGGGTACAATACAACATTGTGTGATTTAGTCTAGCTAGCTATGTCTGTGACTCAAACGGGGAGCATGTTTTGATTTCATTGTTTAATGGCAAAAGGGAATAATTTTATAGCTTTTTTTAAAGATTTTATTGTGTGATTTTGAAGGAGTATGACTTTAATAAAAAAATAATAATAAATTCTCCTGAACATTCTTATAATAGCTACATAAAGTCAAATTAGTTGTTTTATTATACATACTACATTTTAACTTTGCCAATACTACGTTTTACTTTATTTAACTAGAAGAATATTTAGGATGATTGTTATCAGGATATATCATTACCTCACCAAGGAAAATTGATTTGTATGTGGATATTGTATGCCTAAAATGTAAGAGAGCGGTACTTTATTTTTTAACTACAAAAACGTGAGATTAAAAGAAAAGGGGGAATAATGGTAAATGACTTGCCTAAATTGGTCTTGTTAGACAGCTGCTAAGCCTCTAAAACTGAACTCATGCTTGTCCTTTATTATGTGGGTATTGTTTTTGTTCTTGAGCTTTATTTATTTATTTATTGTGTGGGTGTGAATAAAATATATGTTTTATATACTTGCTTCGCTAGGAGAATCTTGTGTGTCAAAAATGTATTTGACTAGTGATTTATTATATTAGTTCCTCACATTTTTTAAATTATTTGTTGTATTTAATTTTATATTTTAAATTAATTTGAAAGTGTAATTATTTTTAAAATTTTATTTTTGGAAGTATGTTTAATTTAGTTTTGTAGGTATGAAATACAAAGTATGTTTTTTACATTTTCCTTTTCTTGAAGATTCTGTGGTATCATAAATTTAACTAAAATTTTAAAACATTAGCTTTTTAATATTTTTCCTAAATTGAGTATTTTGATATCAATTTAGGTATTTGAAATGTTTAAAATGATTTTTTAATATCTTTTAATCAATTTAGGCACTTGAATTTCCTAAATTGATTTTTTTAAATATTTTAATACTGATTAAACACTTATATTGCCTAAATTGGTTTTTTAATATTAATTTTATTTAAATCTCAATTTAGGTAAATGAATGGTCAGAAATGCTTTAAATACCCATAGATTAGTTTAAGTTTGGGCTTAGTTTTATAAAAATTATGTTTGATAAAAATCCAAAAACTAGTTTTTAAAAAAAAATTAAATTTAAATTGATTTTTTTAATCTAACTTTTTCTCTCTTTTTTCACCAATTCACTTTTCACTTCCCACCCATTTTTTTAGGTCTAGAATTATCTCTCTTTTAATATAAAATCTTCCCTCTTATTTCACATTCTTATCTCATCTATTTCTATCTTGTTTGATTTTCACTTTGCATTGTTATCTCCATTGTTAGGGTCACATTTTGGAATAACTTATTATTAATCTTAACTACTCTTCTTATTTATATGTTAGAGAACCAGCTAGAGAGTGCTTTATTTTTTAGTTGTTGGAGTTCTTTCTTTAGTTACATTATTGAAAAATAATTACTCATTTTCTGTCTTGTACCTCTGTCTTAATTGGCTATCCAACACACAGTAATTTGCTATGCAGCCAAAAATTTAGATATATATTAATTTATAATACTTTTAAGCAATATGTAGCATTGTTAGGTTTTGTTTGTTTGTTGGACACAAACAAAGCATAACTTTGTTAACCAAAGCCGTGCGTGAAAAAGAAAGATTTAAAAAACAATAAACAAAGTTACGTTTTGGTTAAAATTATTATAAATTAGTTCTAAATTTTGGTTAAATAGCAACTATTTGTTTGTTAGTGTTGATTTAATTTGGAAAATAATTATGATGACAAACATGCATATAAATAATTTAATTTGTGTAAGTGTTTTAGTTATGACAGCATTGGAATAAACAATGGACCCATATGCAATATTAAGAATTGTGTCTAGCCCATAAGGTCCAGCACAAAAAGAACATAACGGGTGCAAAGACTTGAGCAAACAAGCAAGCACTAAGTCCAGAATAAGTAAGGCTCAAGGTCGTTTGGCCCAAAATTTGAATGTGCAAGCAAGAAAGAAATTGAATACACCTATAAACAAAGCCCAAACCGTAAACAACTCACAACACTACTATACATCAGCACAAAGTGTGCTGCAACGTTCAGAAAGAAAGAAAAGAAGAAAAGGATAGTGCACAGCTCACATAAAATGACTACTTTTTGCACAAAGGAAGGAATATGGTATAAAGCACAAAACATGGGCAAATGAAAGATTGACAGCAAAACCTCCAACAAATAGATTCATAGAAGCTGCCAACGGTTTGCTAATTTAAGAGTTTAAAAAAGGAATGAGGTGACCATTCAAGGCAAAAAGAGAGTCAAAAAGCCTACTCAAGAAAGTAAGAACCTACAATCTCATTCCTCTTTTTCTCATCTCATTCCAAGATTGATTTGAACTGACATTTCTTATTTCTGTTTCTCTTTATAATCTTGTTTCCCTATTGGACTGTGAGAAATTTCATTTTTGTTCTTTGAGAGTTAAAAAGGCTAAAGGGTTGAGTGTTTGAGAAAAGCCAAATTCGTTTTTCTATTTGTTGATTGATTTCTTAGTAAAACTATTTATGAATTTTTGAGAGAGTTCCGTTTGTATTGGTGTTTGTATTTGGAAAGGTTTGTGAAAGAAAGCTTGATAATAGTTGAAGAACTCAACGTAAATTCCTAACATTTGAGAATCGAATCAATATAAATCTCTGTGTGTTGATCTCTTCTTTCCTATTTTTTTTTATCTAAGAAATAAGCTCAATCTCTTTAGAAAACTTAAACTTCATTTTTTCAGCAAACTTCATGAGATTATCTTTTAGAGTTTGAGGAGATTTATTTTCTAATCAAAACAAAATTAGTTTCTAAAAGAAATTGTTGCTTATATTTAATCCTCTCTTCTCTAAGCCATATAAAACCATCAGTTGGACGGACAATAAAACAAAGACTAAAGATAGAAGATTTTTGTCCCAATATTCATACTAAATTTGCTTGTGTTAAAATAGTAGCACTTTATTTTTATCAATTATAAAACAAAACCAAAAATTAAAAAAATAAATTGGATCAAAATGAAAGTAATAATTAAAAAAAAAATTGACACGTATTCGTTTTTATCCATTATCAATTTTTTTTTCTTTTTATTATCAACGGGGTTTTCATCTATTCATCCATTATCACTAACATGATCCCCGGTAACTTTGGAGTGAAAAATCAATAACTATATACCACGTGTCTTCATAATCAATTTGCACAAAATCCTTCAAGACAAATATATATCATGTTTAGATTTTGTTAAGCCATTAAGCATTTCTCTAACCATATTCTACAGAAGTCCAGCAAAACATACCCCTCAATCGTTTTGTTTGAGAGGTTCAAGTTCATTTTGATCCTGAGCATTTTTTGGGCTCTTGTTGCAACAATAAACTTTTGTTACTACAACTTTTATTATCACCGCTATATAATACTCTAATCAAATTTTGCATGCATTCTATCTCTCAGAATTAACACGATACAAACATTATCTTAAATATCGTCTCCCTTCTTCTTTGTACCTTATCTTAATTTTGCATCACCCTAAACCGGCAAATAATACTAGACTCAACAAAAGAGCACACAAATTCAATTCAATCCAAATAGTCAGCTCTAAATAATTCTTTGCAATCGAGAGGGACTAATGGAGTTCTTCCAAAGGGCCAAATTGGTGAGGCTGAGGAGCCACCGCGACAAGTTCCTCTTGGCAGACGACGACGAAGAGAGCGTATACCAAGACCGTCACGGGTGCTACCACAACGCCAAATGGAGCGTGGAGATTGTACCGTATACCAACATGGTTCGTTTGAAGAGTTGTTACGGGAAATACTTGACGGCCACCAACATGCCTTTCCTCTTAGGCGCCACGGGCAAGAAAGTGTTGCAGACGCTTCCTTCGAGATTGGATTCATCCTTGGAATGGGAACCCATAAGAGAAGGGGTGCAAGTAAGTTCCATTTTTCTCTTTTTTTTTATCATCACCGATATCAGAGATATGACGTGCTCCCATTTATTATTACTACGTATATATGTAATGTAATGTAAAATCATCCTTGTTTTGATGCATACTATATAACATTGCATATTTTTATTGATTACAATCTTGAAGCTTATGTTCTACATAAGTTTCAATATTGGAATAGTTTCTTTGTCTTTGATGATGAATCGATGAATGTTTGGGTGCAGGTGAGGCTGAAGACCCATTATGGCCAATACTTGCGAGCCAATGGAGGGCCACCACCATGGAGGAACTCCATCACCCACGACGTACCGCATAGGACAAAGAAATCAAATTGGATTCTTTGGGATGTGGACCTCGTGGAGATAAGGCCACGAGATCCCAGTGAAATAAGACAAAGGCCTATGCCTATTGTTGTGCCAGATAATTCGCGCAACATTATCTCTACCTCTCCGTCTCTCTCTCCTTCTCCTTCTCCTTCTCCTTATCACTCGCCTCTTTACTCTCCTTCTAGCTCTCCATCTCCTAATCACTCTAGTGCCAAAATTGATCTCAAGTCTCCCAGGCCAATTGAGGTTTGTTTCCCATGCATGCATTGCATGTATAAACATTTAATCTTCTCATCCATATAATAATATTACTGATCGATGGTGAAAAATTATTGAGTACAATAAATATGTGAGTCCGTAGGGTAGGCTTGTTTCAACATTTAAAAAATTAATTAAAAATTAGAATTTAATGTAAAACTAAAAAAAAATGTAAAAACCCTCTTTTTTTAAGACATCATTCACTTATTCTTTAACTTTTGTTGAAAAGTTGAAAAACCTTTTTTTTCTCTTCTTAGAACTTTATTATTTTAGTCAATTTATCCAAATACATGAAGTAAGTAAAATATGCATCTGTTAATATTTTGAGGCAAATTAAGGCTCACAGCTATTTCAACTGCACTATATTTATAATTAAACTGGCCGTAAGTCACCGGCAAATGTCTAATAGTGAAAGATTTATGTAATATGCATAAGATTAAAGATTTAAATCTCATTGTTATCGATATATCAAAAACGATTAAACCCGTCCGGTCTCTTCTATGCAGTGCCGAGATCCAGAGGAAATCGAGTCACCCGTAAAAGAAGGAAGGACTATATTCTATAACGTGGGTGATGAAAATGGGGATGTCCCTGAGGGAAGAAGAAACAAAGAGAGATTCTTTACATTCAAAGGGAGTAGCGTGGAGGAGTTGAAGTTGAAGCTGAAGGAAGAGACAGGGATGGATGATATTCTTGTGTGTTGCCGCAACCCATTGAATGCGAGGCTTTATCCACTTCGTTTGCAATTGCCTCCAAACAATTCTGGCATGCACGTTGTCGTGGTTCCTTCTTCACTCCAAGGTAAGTTTTTTATTTTTAATTAGGTTATTTAGACTTATTAGTTGTGAGATATCATGTTAACAGAGTATGATTTCAATGAGATCTCACACAATGACATTCATTTTTTAAATTATTTTAATCCCTATCTCCTAGACACAGGATGATGAATTTCTGAATATGTTGGCTTTTATTCTTACTATCATTTTAATTATTATTGTTATTTTAGTTTTTTATACCAATTTCTTGCTTGCAGAATAAATAAAAGAAGATGGTGGCAATCACTTGTTCATTGGTGGAAATTCATCATGCAAAGAAATGCTCAGGAAAGGGGTTCGGCTATGAGGAGATAGATAGTTGAGTTCTCTTGAAACGTTATAAATCATTTATTTACTTCGCTCAATAGGAAGAAGAGAAAAACAAGAATACTCAGAAAAGAGGGAACAAAAACAATTTGGGTTTTTTGACTTAGCAACAACAAGGCATTTACTTTGGGCCTAGTACGGTTTGATTTAAGGATTTGTTAATTATTGGTAAGACATCTTCACTTATATATTGGTGTAAAAACGAAGTTATGGCTGCTTTATTTTAATTTAATTTGAATAGAAATGTCTATATAGTATTGTGCTAAGAATATATGTGCAAACTTAGTTGGTAACCTAATCACTTGGTTATTCAGGTTGAAGAGTATGATCAAAATTTTCTCAGAATTAGTCCAATTAATTCAGTTTTCAAGTCATTAAGCAGAATCGGTGTGGGAATAACATATGTTACAACTGGTAACTTTTTTTTTTAAAATTGGAAATGAACCAACCCTAGAATGACTCACCAAAACGAATTTTTTCATGTGTGAAAAATTCACATGAATTAATCATGTGTTACTTTTTATTATTGATAAAATTCTTTTAAGTCTCTTATATGGTCCAACAACTTCTTGTATTGTCTTAGATTATATTATATCGGTGTTCTTTTAAAATGTTTTGGCTTAGTATTCTTTTTCGCTCTCGAGTTTTGTCTCACTGACTTTTCTCAGGAGAGGTTTTAATGAGGCTTGGTCATTGTATGTCGAGTTGTATTTGTGGCTCGGTGGGTGGCTCATGACTTTGGTTATTGTAATATTTTGCCTACCCAAATTTGGAGTTTAAGCATTCATATCAAGTATTAAAAAATGACCCAACTTTTTTAATTTATGATAAACGTAATCAACACATAATTAAATTATGTTACGTAAAATATTCACATGAGATAATCCGTTCTTCGTGACTTATCAGAATGAAAAGAGTCCAAGACCACAATATGTGCTAGAAACACAAACAAGATTAAAGGAGCCAATAACACCATTTACAAAGATAAGATTTGATCACCGAATAAAGCAGACATCCAAACTAGGATCACCTAAAAACAATAGGCATTAACATCATGGATTATTATAAGAACCCTAGAGTGAGTGATTTTAAAGTGAAAAAGTGAGGAGCTATTCATCATTTGATCCATATATTAGTATATTTTTGAGCAGATTTTAATATATTAATTTAATGGTGAATAATCTTTCAATTTATAAGATCAAAATTCAACATCAATGAAGACAATGAAAAATGGATACTACAACCTCAAAACTAAATCAAAGATTTAACGAGATTGTGCAAAGCTCAAAGCTACGGACAAGATGGAAAATTTGACTTTGTGATATATGACCTGAGGAGGCAAGTGGTGCAAGTGGGGATAGCGAGACTCTGATACAATGCACCTCCACCTCCCATGGCCTATATAAGGGGTGTGTAGTTTGTAGAATAATTTTTCATTCCCAAGAATCATATTCTTGAGAATATGTTTCATTGATCTTTAGTATGAAAATTAAATTTCCAAAAACATTCCTAAAAATATAGTATTCTTCAAAAATACATAAAATGGCATCAACTAGTGATCGGCGGTGGTCTGATTATGGTTGGCAATGGTTTGATGACGGATGGCCATCAGTGAATCGTTCTTTGTTCTTTTTCAAATTCGTAGTTAAGAGAGAGATCAAACAAAGCCTAAGAGAGAAGAGCTCCTCCTATTCCTCTTCAAACTACAAGATTGTTAGGTTGTCTCAATGGGTACCGACCTTTATATATGGGGCTAAGAGAATGTGCGTTTCTGTGTCAATAAATGTTGGATCTAACCCGTCTATTATAACTAGCACAAACATAAAGACTCACAACAATACTAGTTAATGAGAAGGGTTTAATAATAATAGGCCCAATAATAACAGTAATCACAAGAAGATTGAGCTAAAACAATATAGGCTTTAATATTATAACATCCAATCAATCTTGTTATCTGAAAAACATAACATTAACTTATGTTAGTTCACGCAAAATTTTTAATATCATTAGCAAGGATCGCTAGTGGTTAGCTATGATTTGACGATTATTGTAATGGTTATTCAGGGTTTAAGGTTTTGAGAAAATTTATTATTTTCATTTTTAAAAATATTTCTTTCCCACAAAAATTCAATATTCCCATGAAGGGAATAAGAATAAAATTTGGACATTTTTTTATCTTCAAAAATGTTTTTAAATTACAAACCAAACATAGAAATGTTATATTTCCGAACCCATATTCCTGATAATAAAATCACTATGAATGATTTCCTAGTGAAGAGTTTGCGCGGTCATTGCTACAATTGTAAACAAAAATTTCTGAGAACATACACCCCTTGTATCACTATATCATAAAGCGTCCATAACATTGATTCCTGCACGATGATTCCATATTACATAACAACAAAACTTGATACAAACACCAAGTAATGATGTTCAATACCAATGTTAACACATGATAAGCCAACCAATTACTTCATCCCAACATTTCGAAAGAATCCGACAACATTATACTTCAGCCCAACATTAGCACTCATTAATATCAATCCTGATCAAAGATAATTTGGTCTTATGAAAGGCAAATCCTTATCAAGTAGTAATGATCATAATCCTCGTCAGATAACACCAACTCTCTATAAAGTAAGGATGACTAGTAAAACTATTAACGAGGAATCTATGTTTCTCAATCTTATAGGAGCAATTCCATGCTAAATGCATTATTTGACAATTTTTTAAGTGAGCTACAAATTAATGTTTGTATCGAAACGACACTGCCTAATTTTGGACGAGAATATAAGTCTTTTCAATTTTTTTTTACTGTAATACACTTGTTCTTAAAACATATTACCAAAATGTTACTATTTCAAAACATATTATATGAATGCACCTGCTTTGGTTACCATGGCAGGTGAGTCTACGTGGGATTTGCCAATCCGCTAGGCAAATCTTGGCGTAATTCGCTAACTCTCTAGGCGAATGTAACACTAATTCGGCAACACGGAAGCCAAATCTTGTTCATATTCGCCAATCAGTTTGGCGAATTTGTTAAATTCGCCAACCAATTTGAAAATTTTGTACTCGGAGAATTTTCATAATGTTGCATTTAAGGCGACAGATCCCATGAGCCAAAGAGGAATGAGCATACTTAGTGCATCATTTTCTAATTACCGAAATGCCACCGCTTCCACTTTAACCCAAGATTGTAAAAATTGCTTGTAAGTCCCTGCACATTTTGCAAGTTTTGCAAAGCAATTTGAAAAAAAAAAAACCCTAAATCCCCAATTCCTCCCTATTGTGTGGCTGTGGTGAATGAATCATCACCATGCACTGCATCATCCTCCATGATCACATTACTCGTCATTTCATCATCCATCTTTTCATTCATCCCATCTTCCCTTGTTGTTTCTTCCTCCCAGATCTCATCCATCCCCTCATCCCCCATCTCCTCTTCCCTCATTGTCTCATGGTCCTATCCCTCCCATCCTTCTTCCTCCAACATTTGTGTCTCACTCAAAAGTTCGTCCCTGATCTATCCATCCACACCATTTTCAATTTTATATAAGTATGCAAAACTGCCACTAATATCAATTTTAATTAACTAACCTTTATACATACCTATTTAACACAACAATTATTGGACACTAATTTTAAATTTCAAAAACAATAGGGAACCAACTACTGTTGACAAAAAAAATTGTGACAACATAATGCGACAGCCACACAACAATTTTTCATAAACAAATATCTTTAGAAAAAATTTAATATTTCAGGAATCTCATGTTGAACATTGAGGCAGAAATCAAGGACAAACTTGGAAAGTAAAAGAGGAAGAGTCGGAGGAAAATAGGATTTTGTGCAGGACCTCGGATTTGAAGCATGTAGTTCTTGGTAGGGCTAGATGTTAAGTCATTGCATGTAGTTTATGGTTGTCATGTCGGTGATATAACATTTAGGGTTCAAACATAAACAAGAGTTGCATATTTATATGAAATCGCATATAATAAAAATACAAAAGTTAAAAGTACGTTACGTAAAATTAAATAACTGAATTAAAGATAACAAAGTCATTAGTAAAAAAACCAAATCAAATTAAAGCTAATAAAATCACTAATGTTTAGTATCAGAACGTGGCGGTCTAGGATGAGGGTCAGCTGACGTTCTAGCCTGTGATGGATGAGTATATGGGGCTGGTAAGGATACTGGGGTGGGTAAGAATGTGGTGGTGGTGGTGGTGATGGGTAAGAGTATGATGGTGGTGGGTAAGAGTATAGAGGATATGAATATCCATAATGATATGGTGGTGGAGGATGAGGAGCAACTGATGGGTGAGATAGTGGGTTAACAGAATCAATATTAGTTGTAACAGTGGCCTCATGCTGAGTACTTTGGTGGCTTGAAGACTCAAATGTTTCAGTATTATGAACTCGTCTTCGTCCATCTACTAATCTAGTTCTTCTTTTACGACGTGTCCTTGAGCCCTGATTATCGTCATCAGGTGGCGGTAGAATGTTAGTCATAGAAGGAGGAGCTACTTGAAGTTGTTCCATTGAAATTCGATCATGCTCCTGTAATGTAGATAGGATAGCCTTGATTGATGTTTGAAGCTTCTCCATGTTAAATGCTGAGTGAGGATCAATAGACCAAAGATGTTGTTGTTCCGCAATGTCAGCCTAACAAGTTGAAATATTAATAATTATCATCAATAATAAAAAATAATTTTTTTAAAAAAATTATTGACATAGAACTTACCACAACTCCTAAAGTCGTCGAAGTGCGAGAAATCCAATGTCGAGTTATTTTTTTTATACCATTACATGTATTTTGAACATGTAGTAAGAGACATAGGCAATGTCCTCTAGCTAACAATTTGACTAAGGTGATGTTATGCAAATGATCCGGCTGATGTAACTTCCCTGGTATAGGTTGATCCATACCAAACTGACGCAAAACTCTATCAGGTTGGTGTCACTCAACGATGAAAAAACATATCAAATTAATGGACTACTGCTCGCCTTATGTCTTCCCCTGCCATGCAAAAATCAGGAAGTTTTGTCAATATTTCTTCAGTGTATGGCTGCCATATAATCTAAGAAAAAGTGAACAAAGTTAGTGAAAACATGTATATTGAATGTGGAATAATAAAAATACAAATATTTATAGAATTACCTCAGTTTTCTTCAAGTTATTGAAGAAATGATGATAATACTTAAGAAAGTGCAATGGAGAATCTGATAAAATTTTATGGTTGCGCCATGTAATTCAAATTTAAATGTAATACACATTAGTAAATCACAAAATGCATATTGAATGTGCAATTCGATAAGAATAAACACATAAATAATACTTACTTAAATCCCAATGGACGAAAATATGCATAATTAGGTAGATAATGATTCCATGTTGCTTCATCAGTGGGGTCAACAAGTGGGGGCAAGACGAGGAAATCCATGCTAAACCCAATACCGGAGAATAGTGCAAGGGCCTCTAATGTCATGGTGATCATAATCAGTAGCCTTGCAAAACTCCCTATACATAAAAGTTAAGGCTGCAATCTCCCCAACTATATATTCGAGCATTGGCAAAGTCCTCTAAAAATGGGAGGAACATAGAATGCACACATGTCCCTGAATGGTCTGGAAACAATGTGCCTCCAATAAAATGAAGAAAGTATGCTCGTGCATACTGCTGGACCAAAACATCATCAGCATTGTCATTAGGCTTATTATTAATTAACTCAGCTAGCCATGACAACTGAATACGATACCCACTCTGCACTGGTGGATGCACCCCTAGTAATTCTTCACATTGATCCAACAAGTGATCATCATGAGTTCGACCAATCACAGCATGACCATCAATAGGAAGCCCAAATATAATACTAATGTCCTCCAATGTCGTGGTGCACCCCCAGTAGGCATATGAAATGTATGTGTTTCAGGACGCCATCTCTCTACTAATGCTATGATCAAATGGTGATTAACAATGCAATACCCCATATGAACAACCCCTACAAACCCAGCCTACTCTAAGCATGGAATAATACAATTTGGAGAGTGTCAATGCTTTTCTAAGTGTTTCCCAGCGTGTATACGCCTAACACGTAATATTCGATCAAGAGCCCTAATTCTAATATGTTGTGACACATGACAGTTTTGTAACTCAAGAACAGAAGAGTCCTCTGGACCAAGGTTTACATGGAGAGTCATCTTATACGCTGTAATAGTAAGCATATAAATTTAGTATTGATCACTAAAATAATCAAACAAAACAAAACAAACAGATATTAATAAATTTAGAATTGATCACTAAAATAATCAAACAAAACAAAACAACATATATTAATAAATTTAGTATTGATCACTAACATAATCAAACACAACAAAATAACAGATATTAATAAATTTAGTATTGATCACTAACATAATCAAACAAAACAAAACAACAGATATTAATAACAAAACAATACATCAAATGTGTTCAAAATAAAATAACACAAACACATTAAAAGGTCCTCAATACTATACACAATACATGAACACAAATAAAGGTGCTCTAATAAATGTTCAACCATAACAATTAACGCCAATACAAAAATATATTCAAACATTTAAAATTCACACCAATACAAATACTAAATAGCATATTAATTAATTAGTCACAAATTCAATACTATACTACTCTATGCATCAATTTATCATAAATTGCGTAGTAAACTAATATAGACAACATTTATATAATCAATTTAAAGATTACATTTAAAGAAATTTATATAATTCACACATACTAGTTAAACTATAATTTTTTTTAAAAATATAATAGCATTATAATAAATTAAAACTTACAAGTCTGCCGCACAAATTGAATAAGCTACTCCTAACCTTCAACAATCCAAGAGCTAAGAGAGAATTAAGATTCTAGAGAGAGAATGAATTTATAGAGAGAGAAGTGAAATTTAGAAAATAAGAATGGATGAAGTGGTTTGGGGTGGTAGGATTGGTTAATAGGGACTGAGTGGAAATTCACCAAACCAATTAACAAATTTGTGTTAAATTCGTCAAACCGGTTGACAAATATGAACAAGATTTGGCTTCTGTGTTAGCGAATTAATGTTACATTCGCCTAGAGAGTTGGCGAATTACGCCAAGATTTGCCTAGCAGATTGATGAATCCCACGTGGCCTCGCCAAGTGGACTCATTTGCCATGCCGACCAAAACAGTTGCATTCGTATAATATGTTTTGAAACAGTGACATATTGATAATATATTTTAGTAACAGGAGCATTATAGTAAAAAAAACTCACTCTTTTCCTATTTGTCTGGTCTAGTTATTATTGACGATAGAATAAAATTTATGGAGCTTTCCTATGTGTAATTTTTACACTTTCATTTGAGTAAGTGGGTAAGTATTTTTTTATATCCATAAATTATATTCGATGAGGTTTAAATTTAATATTTTATGCATACTATTCAAACTCTTCATCAGATCAATCCTAGTTTGCAGATGAGTCTATTATGGAATAAAATTTTTACAACATTTTTTTTTATTTCTATTCACATTATTCAAACTCAAAGAGTTACTTAAAAAGAATAAGTGACAAATCACTTGCCCTAAATAAATATTAATAAATGAATGCAGGTGTTTTATACAAATCAAAGAGAGTACCTAATTTCGATGGATCTCAAAAAATGTTACTCCACTTCATATAAAAGTGTATCAAAAGATGATTTTTTATTGGCCAAACGGTAAAACAACTATGCTTGTGTTAAAAAATCGGTTTGTTAATTCAAAATCGATTTTAATCCATTCAGAAGTGAAATATTTTTACTTTTAAAAACTACAAAATTGATTTTTAATTTTATTAATTAAAATCTAAACATAAGTCATTAATCAATTCTTTAACAAAAGTCAACAAATAAAGGAGAACCTTTTTGTTTTCTTTTTTCTTTTCTTTTGGTATAAAGTAACTCTATTAGTGGTTGGATGGTTTCTCAACAACTTCATCCGTTTTCCTTTGTCCTGTCCAAAACGCTTGGTCAGGCTAAGATTTATTTCAGGAAGCAAGTTAGAATAGTACTTGTGGTGGTTGAAAAGTGAATACCTTAATTATTGCATGTTTCATGCTTCTTTTGCAAAGCGTTGATTATTTTTTATGTGAGTATGGGAAAGGGGGACGCGTTTGTTTATCATATTATCGTAATATGATACTCCCACCGATTTTTAATACTTGTCATATTTGAGTTTATTTTTTTTTAATTCAGAAATTACCTTTAATTTAATTAATTTAATGAGATTTAATTATAGGATCTCATATACGTATACTATCTAAATCCTTCCTCACTAGTTACTTTTGTCATTTTTAAGTTATGCTTAAGTATTGAGAAAGCAATTAAAAAATCTTAAAATAAAAAAAATTTGATATTACTTTATACAATTGCTTTTATTTAATGTGATAATAACATTTTTCTACTAATATCTTTTTCTCTTGTTACTCCGCTACTTTTTTTAGTTTATTTAATAAGAGTATATTAAAAAAATTATTTAATTTTAAAAAAAAAGTATTTATAAAAATATTAAAAATAGAAAAGTTAACAACTACATTAAAAAGAAAATGATTATCACATTTTACATATTGAATTAATATCACATTGTTTTAGAGACTTATTTAAATATTAATATGATATCATATTTTATATATTAAATTAATGTCACACGTGACTTTGAGGGACTGAAATGACATGCAGGTTTACTCTATATATTGAGCCGAACAGATTACAAACCATAAAATAAATATTACTATGAATTAAAAAAAAAATACTATACTTGATCCCGTAAATAAAATTGATAGACCAAAAAAAAAAGCCCAATTTAAACTTTACTGTTCTCAATATTTAAGCATTACACCTCATCGTATAAAACTAATCGCCATAATAGAAAATGATTAAGAATAAATTAAGTACATAGTGCAACGTGTTAAAATTAAATCTTCACGATTCTGTACTAAAACTAACATCAGAATCCAGAAAACCAATTTAATTTTTGAAATACGAGTTAATATTGTGGAAGCCGATTAGTTAACATAACTTTAAAAAATACGTTCAAGATTTATGTTGAATTAACAAGAGGCTATCTGAATCTAAGATGACTTAAGAAAAAAAAAATAGAAGAAAAACAAAAATTAGACTTGGGTCAATGATCTTACGAGTGGGGGGTCCTTACGTTATATACAATTAAGAGCCCCAACATTACATTCCACTTGTCCAATTAATTAATCTAATCTAATAATCTAATAGCTAATCTTTCTATTAAAAACACTAACCTTTTTCTAGGATCAAAGGTTACCCAAAAGACTATCACCTCATAATATATTATGGTAGCGTCACATTCATGACAGTGACATTGAAAGCGCCAACACAAACAATCCTAAAGTTAGGTTCCACTTGGATTCTTCCCTCAAAGAGAATTTAGAAAATCCCAAAATCCAACTTCAAGTTGAGAACCTTTTCTTCCCAACCTCTCTTCTTTCAGGGAAAAAAAAGTTTGAACCCCACTTTCCAATTCACTCTGTATATTCCAGAATCCCCCCCAAATGTACATTTTCCACATCCAAGAAGCATGCACGGTCAAAATCAAAATCATTTTCATTTTTATATACTAAAAAAACATGTTCAACAAATTTATTTTTTATACTAGTACTAGTTATTAATAACATATCAATTTAGTATCCATTAATAATAATGTGTACTGTAATTGATTTGATATTCTGTAATGACAATAAAAAAAAATTCATAATCATTTATCACATGTTATCACATTAACCAAAAATATTTAACTTTCTCATTTTTTATTTAAAAAGGTGATGTATACTAAAGCATGTGACTAGATGAGTTTTACAAAACTATTACTTTTACATGCGTTAGTAATTAATACAATTATTTTTAAGAAATTAGTGCTTTTTTGATAACTTTATTCTACGGATAGACCTATTGGTTAGACTCTATTATACTTGGAACAGCGGTAATTTATATTTAAAAAATTAATAACAAATTTATATTTTTTAATTAAATATAAAATCAGCGTCAAATTGAGAATATCTATATTGATCTTTTTTTCAGGTAGCTAGCTAGCGAGCTAGCTACTAACTCGTTTCTCTATCTTCCGTGCTTGGCCCTCCATGAACCCGTGAGAGCCGTGACTGCGTGCGAGCTGCTTCGTCACTCAGCTTATCATCTTCTATCTCCTCCAATCCACACTATAAATACGCCATCCAAGTCGGCTTAAACATTTTCTCTTTTTTTTCCTTTTCTTTTCTCCTCAGCGAGTTTCTCTCTCCTCGTTTTTTTCACGTTCTCTACATTTTCTGTTAAGCATTTCCCTCTTTTTTCTCTCTAGAAGGTTTTGCTACGGCGACGCCACTGTTCTCGTGAATTCGCGAACATTTGAGGTCCTTGCGAAGCTGCGAATAGTTTCTTCTCTCTTTCAGAGTTTGGTGGCGGCGATGACGGCGGAGGAAAATGACGGCGAAGTTGTTTCGCCGAATAAGATCACGATTGGAGTCTGCGTGATGGAAAAGAAGGTGAAATGTGACTCAGAGGTTCTCTCTCCTTTTCATGCTGGATCTGGTGTTCTTACTTCAGTATTCTGGTTTTTTTTTGCTGTTCTTGGTGGAAAAAAATAAACACTTGCCACGAGTTGTTGCAAATGCGTATCTATGATTCCGTTGCTCTCTTTTCTTTCGATTACAGGTTTTCTCGGCGCCTATGGAGCAGATTCTCAGGAGGTTACGAGCGTTTGGTGAATTTGAGGTAGTTGAATACTTGAATCAGTGTGAATGTTTCACTTTAATGACGATTTGATTATCGTGTTTGATTTGGATTTGGATTGTTAATGAATCTGCTGATAACAGTAGAGTTCAGATTGTTTCGTTTTTATCGCATCAAAATGTATTCTATAACGTTTTTTTCTTCCTTCATTTTGCATATGTTTTCTCTTATATGTGTGCTGTGATGCTCCAAATGTTTGTGTTTTCTTTTCACTTAATCTTTGTATTATTTGTAGGTGATACATTTTGGGGACAAGGTCATCCTTGAAGAACCAATAGAGAGGTATAATTGGCATCAATAGTTGGAACTTTTTTGGACTCTACCTTTTGAAGCTTTGGTCTATTTGTTGTTAATTTTTGAAATTACGAAGCTGGATCTATTCGATCAAGGACTAGTTTCTGCTTGTGGACATGATTTCTCTTAGTTTTGGTTTTCGACTTGTTGATTGAAAGGGTAGACAGAAGTTAGTCATTTTAATACGTTTTTGGACATATATGGATGAAATATCGGTTTCTTTGGGCACATGAGCTGTCTAAATGTCATGTGAGGAAAAGATAAAGTTCCAAAAAGGATTTTTATCTGACATTTTATAATGCCATTGATGGAAGGCATTTTAAGCTGATTTTAAAGAGTCTTAATGGTTATTTTGATGAATAAAACGCAATAGAATGGCAACAACGCTGATATTCATTTGTATATTTGACATGTTAAGCATATGGAACATAGAAAATTGGCACATGTATATTAGGGAACACACGGAAAGGGAAAAGGAATGAAATAGAACAAGTTTTCTGGAAGTAACCATTTTAACTAATTTTTCATTAGATTCCTTCTCATTGAATGTGAATAAATTTGGACTTGAACGTAATTTCATTATGTATCTTTACATTCATTTTATGCTGTTTGTCCTTTGACATAGAGGGAATACATGTTGAGAAAGCAATGCATTATGAGGGACACCTTATTCCTTACCATGCTTGCCTTCATCTATTATAATTATAATGCATAGAGTTTTTTGTGTGGCTATTTTCTGATATGTTGCATGAATCATATTTGCATCTGGGACTACTGAGTTATTGATGAAATACTTGTTGCTATTGACTTTGTGGGTGTTTTAGAATCGGATTATTTGCATGCTAAGATTAAATATTGTGTTATTTCAGTTGGCCAATATGTGATTGTCTGATCGCTTTCCATTCCTCTGGATATCCCCTTGAAAAGGCTGAGGCATATGCTGCTTTAAGAAAGTAAGCTTGTTTATTTACCAAATATATTTGATTTGTATGTCATATGGATTTTATAAATCTTCAGCCTCTATGTAGTCTATTCTTTATTTCTCATCAAAATTTACTATGAATCTTGCATAAGTGGCTTTTACTTAATACAACTCAAAAATTGTGTGGCTTACAGTGAGAAACTCATGGTGCAACCTGATAAGAAAATTCCATGGCACTATACATATAACTTGTAAATTCACTTGTTTGTACATCTTCAAATCTTTTACAGTGTGCATTGGGCACTTGTTTTGGGAATTAGTTTTAGTGTTGAGTGGCTAGCCCCTCTTCTTCATTTGTAGTGAATTCTCTCTCTCTCTCTCTCTCATATGTGAATGTTGGTGTACATTGTATGCTGATATTCTGTGTCTATTTCTCATCTCCTTATTCTCTGTCATGCGTATACTTATGACATCACTTCATTTTTTCCCCCAGACAATGATCACCTAATTGAATATGTACATGCATAGGAATAATTTCTTGATATAATATCCGTTCTTTTACTATGTTTCATTGATATTACTATGTTATTATTTTTTTTTTCCTGTCAAATGTTGGTTGAGAATGTTTACAGATCTAAAACTACTTGTGCACTGTGATCCAGACCTTTTCTAGTAAATGAACTAGAGCCCCAACACCTTCTTCATGATCGAAGAAAAGTATATGAGGTAGGACGAATCTGTTTCTTTCTTTCATTTAGTTATGCTCTTTCTGCTTTGTTTACAGATTTCATGATGTTTCAGAGTATGTATAT
Source organism: Nissolia schottii (assembly GCA_003254905.1). NCBI lineage: Eukaryota > Viridiplantae > Streptophyta > Magnoliopsida > Fabales > Fabaceae > Nissolia > Nissolia schottii. Next base: position 535,012 of record QANU01055523.1, read on the forward strand.
TAAGCTTTCTTGGATTTCTATTTAAGAAACAACTACTAAGCTTTCATTTGATGGAAGAGTTGACCACTTTACAATGTGCTATCAAGCTGATAACTCTGGCTCTGGTCCATACAAAATCCATAAGTTATAAATATTAAACATCACTTTAGCTACATCATTTTTTTTTTCCTTCCTGGAATCATATACTAGGGCAGGACCCTTTTTTTATTTTTTTTTATTTTGTAAGTTTAAACTGTTTTTTCAAAAGTAAGCGGTATAAGAAGTTTGTTTTTTAACATGATATCAGAGCTTTTATGAACAAGTTGACTGGTTCGATTCTTGCAAAATTTGAATTTCAGCACAAGTAAAATTTTAGTCTTTGACATATTGTAAAGTCAGATATGTATACTCTATTTTGGTGGTTAATTTATGTTCATTTACAGCCAAATTTCATTTTAACATGATATCATAGCTTTTACAACAATTTTAGCACAATTAAAATTGGCTTGCATTGTGGTTTTAGGGGAGTTGATCTTTGACATATTGGAAAATCGTGTATGTGTATACTGTATATTTCTTTGGTGGTTAATGTTTGACTATTTACAGCCAATTTTTTTTTTTTTGGATATATAATGGTTTTAATACTGTTCAATTTTGGGGTTCAAGCGTCTTGAAATGTTTGGAATCCCTGTTCCAAGATATGCCCTTGTAAATAGGGAAGTGCCATACCAAAAGTTGGATTACTTCGTTGAGGATGACGATTTTGTTGAAGTTCATGGCATGCGATTCTGGAAGCCATTTGTGGAGAAGCCTATTGATGGTGAGCTTTCTTCTTGAGACGTTTTATTCTTCGTTATTTATGTTTTACCATAGTCCCCAAACTTCACTTAGATTAGTTCAATGGTGTACCTAGATTCGTTCAATATATATTTGTTAGTTGTCAGTAGTTGCATCATATTGCTATCTGGCAGTGAATTTGGATAAATAGTTTCATATTCCTTAGGTTTGCTTTGCTCATCAATAACTTTTCAGGGAACAGAATTTGAACTGTAATGATGAATCTTGGAAAGCTATTTGCATGACATCTATGGCCTAACTTCTAATACTATACTGGAATTTACGTATCAAAGAACTTAAGAAATTTGTGGGTATATCGTAGAGTCAAGTTACATACTAATACTATTCCTTTTGTGCCATATTCAGGACAGTCTCTTTTTTATTTTTTGTTTCCTTGATATACAACTAGTTGCAAGTATATTTTCTTGAATGTGGTATAACCTTATTTTGTTTTGTGAAGGTGATAATCATAGTATAATGATATACTATCCTAGTTCAGCTGGTGGAGGCATGAAGGAATTATTTCGGAAGGTGAGCTTTAGGCTGATATGCCACCATCCCTTATTAAGTTGGTTAATATAGTATTGTTAACCCTAAATGATCTTAGGGGACATTCTCTTTCCAAGGGACTTTGAAACTTGGCTGTTTCGGCTTTTAACATGCCTATCTAAGACATGAATGTTAAGTCCAAAAAGAATTTTTCAAAAAAGAGTGCAGCTTTTATTGGCAAAAGTGCTTATAATAAGCATCAAGCTATTCTAATTTAACTCAAATCCAATGCGCACTAGAGGGTGCTATGGATAAAGTATTTAAAGACACAACACGATTAGAATTTGATGTATGTATTATTCATCCACTAAGAATTTACACACTTCAAATTTTAATTTCACAGTCACAAATAAACTAATTTGCTCTGTTTTCAGTGACTAAATGTTGTGATCTAGTTACCATAAAAAAAACGGGGGCATTTCTATCAGTAATATGTATTTTAGATCAATTTCAATTCTATTCCAAATTGGTTTGACGTGTCAAACGATAGTGCTACAAGGCTATAGATTGTGAATGACCATTCCATTCTATTTCAATATATTCCTTAATCCCTTCCATTTCATTTGTATTCCATTTACATTCCATGAAATTACCATTCAATGTACCAAAAGTGACATAAGCTTTTGGCATAGCTGATGTTGTCTTTCGTTTCTTTATGTTAGAGACATAATAAAAACCATTAACGTTCCTTCAGCTAATGACATTGTATAATAGCTTCTATGACTAAGTGGTCTAGAGTTTGATAGATATGGGTTCGTTCTTGAATTAAAATCTTGAGTTTCAGCACAAGGTAGGTGGGTTTGTACAAAATCCACTCAAAGGGCTCTTGCATGAGGGTTGTGTTTGAGATAACGCAAGCTATTTATGTTTTACCTAAGTTTTGGGAGAGATGATTCATGACACCTTAAATATTATAAATAAATATCATTAAGCTACTTGGTTTCTGTTTTGGTTATTTTATATCTTAGGTTGGCAACCGGTCCAGTGAGTTCCATCCAGAGGTGAGAAGAGTGAGGCGTGAAGGCTCCTATATTTATGAGGAATTCATGCCGACTGGAGGGACAGATGTTAAGGTTTGTCAGTTTGAGGTTTCCATTGCTCTGTGTTCCTGTTTGTCAAAAATAAAATAAAATTTGTATTTGGATGTTTCCGATATTTGTTACATTTCTCTTAATTTTTATGATTTTAAAGAATTTTGACAATTGATTGTAGGTGTATACAGTAGGCCCTGAATATGCTCATGCTGAGGCCAGGAAGTCTCCTGTTGTTGATGGTGTTGTTATGAGAAATACTGATGGGAAAGAAGTAAGTAGCATGTTAAAAATCCTAGTATCTTCTCCCATATATGCATTTCGTGCTTACGATCACGCAAAAATATGGAATCTTAGCTGTTTCTTCTTGATTGTCCCTTGAGACATTTTAGTATTTTCTTTTAATTTTCCCAATGATATGAATGCAAAAACAGGCTACAATTGCTTGCTTGAAACAACCTTTTGAATTTCTTTGGCAGGTTCGGTATCCAGTGTTATTGACTCCAGCTGAGAAACAAATGGCTAGAGAGGTTTGCATTGCGTTCAGGCAAGCGGTATGTTGTGTGAATGTGGTATTATTAGTTTTTGTTATGTGTGATTATTTTCTGAAACATTTTGCTGGAATTGGCTGTTTGGTTTCTGGTTTCTACAATTCCTTGAGTTGTTAGACAAGTATTGCTGTTTTTTTTCTCAGAACTGCAAATGCTATGTTTTGAGTTGATCTTTGATTTTGTAGCTTATTTTCCTTCGGGTAGAAGTTTTATCAGTAGCTTAAATACTATGCTTTTAATCCTATCGGCGACAGACTATCTTGAGAAGTTCCATCATTGAATACTTCATAAAGTTTTACAAAGTTCTTTGTGTTATCATTGCTTAGATTTAGTTGGAAATCGTTTGGCACCTTTAAGCACATCTTTCTGGTTTAGGCAAAGCACACTTTATAGTTCCTAATTGAGAAGTGTAAAAAACACATTCATACATCTTGCTAACTGTGATGTTAAAGGGGTCAAATTTAAAAAAAATTACTAGATGTTGGTCCTTATGACTCTTAGCTAGCAACTTAGGGTTTTGTAAGTTTAACCTCTTAATCTTTTATTGAACCACAGATGTGATGCTTGAGTAGCTAATTTTATATGGCAAAAAAATTGAAAAATTTGATCTTTAATTTATTTATTTATTTTTATAATAATATTGAAGCCATCCTCAAGGTATGTTAGTTTTTGCACTCTTGCCATGTTTTAAAGCTTAAAACCCCATAAAACCTTTGCTACCTTGGCAGGGGGTAGCTTAGTTGAAACTTTCACATTGTTCTATGAACTCATTATGCATGTGATATCGTTGTAAAAGTGAGGTTTAAAAAATGACTTTGTCTTTGTGCTTAAAAGAAAAAATAATAGTGGTCTGTTCCTTATTTTCCCTGATGTAAGTTATTCTGGTTGCTTGTAGGTTTGTGGGTTTGACCTCCTGAGATGTGAGGGACGCTCTTATGTTTGTGATGTCAATGGATGGAGCTTTGTTAAAAACTCGCACAAGTAACAACTCTTTTTCCCTTAGATTTATACCTGAGTTGGGGATTTTGTTGTGCCCTGCCATTCTTAGCATGTGCTGGAAAAGATGAGAACCACACTGATATGTTTTTGAATCAGAGATTGTCGAATTATCTTTTTGTGCATAATACTTTTTATGAACAACATTTTGATATTAAGAATACCTATGCATTTAGATAAGATTTAACCTAAACATACATAACATAACATGCATAATGGAATCAGTAAAAGAAAAAAATTAAAATTACTAAATTCAAATTATAAAGCGTCAGTGAAATTCAGTGAAGTTAAATCCAAGAGAAGTGAATGTGAAAAGGTATGCAGACAAATATATTCTTTGAATGGCCTCTATGCTCTGTTGAAAAATCTGGTAGACCCTTACGTTGTTGATAGCAAAACAAATCTATAAACGAAGGGGATATTCTCTGCAAGCGGTGTATTTTCCTCAGTATTTAGTTGTCTTTTTCATCTTTAGTAGTTGTTTGGTGGAAATAATTACCCTTCAAGGAAACAAAATTCCCTCGTCAATTTGGGTAGTGCTAGGGATTAGAAATTTGAAACTCTTGTCATGTTACATTCTTGGAACAGAAATATGAGGGTTTTTTCTTTTTAAAATCCATTTATGACAACTTCGTCAGTTTCTTGACAAACTATAATGTATTTTTACTTAGGTAATCATGCATTGCTTGTTTCTGTTAGTCTGTTTTTTCCCTCTTGATGAAGATGTCATCATTTTCCATTTGGGACTTCTTTAGGTATTATGATGATGCCGCCTGTGTTCTGCGTAAGATGTTCTTAGATGCAAAAGCACCTCATCTTTCTTCAGCAATTCCACCAACTTTACCGTGGAAAGTAAATGAACCAGTCCAACCTTCTGAGGGACTTACTCGTCAGGGTAGTGGTATTATTGGCACTTTTGGACAATCTGAGGAATTACGTTGTGTGATCGCTGTTATTCGCCAGTATGTTCTATTCCCCTTTTGTTTCTTAGATTAGTTAACCATCACGTTCTTTCCTATTTACTCTTCTGTTATGGGCTGTTGATAGTGGTGATAGAACTCCTAAACAGAAGGTGAAGCTAAAAGTTACTGAGGAAAAGCTGCTGAACTTGATGTTGAAATACAACGGAGGCCGACCTAGAGCTGAGGTAATATTATTTTGTTGTGAATGTTGATAGAATTTGAGTAAGTGCGACCTATGTGTTTGATCTAATGATCTTTTGTTTGCAGACAAAACTTAAAAGTGCTGTTCAGCTGCAAGATCTATTAGATGCAACACGCATTCTGGTGCCTCGTACCAGGTAAATAACCTACATGGACTTTAAATATTGATTTCACATAAAGCATTACAGGCAACTCACTTTCATTCTCACACCAAAGATTAATCAGATATAAGCAGATTGACTGGTCTGATACGGTCAACTTTCTTCTTATTATATAAACTGTCTTGCACCTATGGTTATTTGACTTATCTTATGCTTGATAGGAGATCTCACTGGCCTTAGTATAGCCGTGGATTGGAAAGCTCTTTTTTATAAACCTCGGGTTTGCTTTGATTTGATTAATTTTGTTCCCTTTGCAAAGGAGTATGCCTTCATTTCTTTTTGTTCTAATATACTTTCTTCTTGTATCCAAAAAAATTAGAATTTTACCATGTTAAAGTGGCTAAGTTGAATGGAAATGTAATTGTAGGTGTAGCCATCAGGTTTTTAATAAGTATATATTTATTATTTCTGATGAGTTTGAGTTTGAGTTTGAAATAGCCAATGTTGTATATTTATTCAGACCTGAGCGGGAAAGTGATAGTGAGGCTGAAGATGTTGAGCATGCTGAAAAGCTCCGTCAAGTTAAAGCAGTTCTTGAGGAGGTTGTTAACTCTCTTGACTTGTGCTAGCAATTGAAACATGAAAATTACATTTCAGCTGAGCATAAAATGAGTTTTTCATTCTACTATGCATCGACCTGTACCTCCCTTCAATGATGACTGAACTTCCAATTTTGTGTATACAACTCTACTTCTTGGAAGACCTTTCTAATGCCTAGCCATTATTTGATCATTTTTAATTTATTTTTTATAGTATTTAGGTATATGGAAGAATGCTATATCTTTCTGCATAGCTAAAGCCGATGCCTATTGGTCCATTGCCACTAACTCAACTTCCAAAGTGAATTTCTTAGTTTTTCTAAAGCCAATTGATATATACAATGCAAGGTCTATTAAAATGAAGAGTCTCCTTCCAAATGGGCTGACAATCAGCAAAAATTTCTTAATATAGAGAAGCAAAAACGTTGTTTTAGCTGGGACATGCCTAGCATAATACTTGCAAAAGAAGATGATGATGATGATACTCCTGCATATACTTTTAGAGCCTGATTAACTGCACTCTTAGTCCTATTTTTGTTTTTATTTTTTATTTTTAACTTGACCCGCGAGTTGTTTCATGTACTATTATTTTTTGCCCCTTATGCTTGTCAATATCAGGGAGGACATTTCTCAGGCATATATAGGAAAGTTCAATTAAAGCCACTAAAGTGGGTCAAAGTGCCAAAAAGCAATGGTGAAGGTGAAGAAGAGCGACCTGTTGAAGCTCTGATGGTTCTTAAATACGGTGGTGTTCTTACACATGCGGGAAGAAAGCAGGTTCAGATTGACTGATACAAAAGAAAAAAATAAAATTTCTTCTCTGTTTGAGTTTGATTGCATTGCTATTAAGTGGAATTCTCATCCTTAATCTTCTTTGCCATGGTGTTGATTATTTTTTCTTCTATGCACTTTGCAGGCTGAAGAACTAGGAAGATATTTCCGTAATAATATGTATCCAGGTAACTCGCAGATTTTCGGCCAGCAATGTATTTGTAGAGTTTATACTTTAATAATTGTAGCTTTTGATTGTGAATGCACATATGGATACCATCATGGCTGTTAAACTCTTTACTTAAATTGAGTTAACTTGAATTTAAACTCTCTCTTTGCTAGTAAACTCGAACAAAATCGATTAACTCTTGATTAGAGTTTACTTAAACTCTTGAATTTGACAACCTTGAATACCATATTGTTATATTGAAAACTATTGGAGTATTTGTGCTTCTTAGGTTCTAGTTTGCGTAATATGTTTCAAACATGATATTTCATTCTTTTTGTAACACTGACATGACAATGACTGAGCCATGCATAACTAAGGTAAATTATGGTGTTTTTTGAATTTTCAGGAGAAGGTACAGGGCTGCTTCGCCTCCATAGTACATACCGCCATGATCTTAAGATTTACAGCTCTGATGAGGGTCGTGTGCAGGTATGGGTTATATTGCAGTCACCTGCGCCCAATCAAAAGAAGGCTTAAGTGGTTTTAATGGCAGTTGACACTTGTTATTTATGTTTGTTGTTTGATATCTAGATTTTGTTGCTTACTTGCCTAATCTACCCTCTATAGTAATATAGTATCATTTGGGAGTCTTCTTATACTGGATATGTGTTAACAGATCTCTTATCATCTTTTTGTAATTCTCTTCTCATCTTAATGAAATTCTTATTTTATAAATATATATATATATATGTATGTATGTATGTATGTATGTATGTATGTATGTATGTATGTATATATAACAGATGTCTGCAGCCGCTTTTGCCAAAGGCCTTCTTGACCTGGAAGGGCAGCTAACACCAATCCTGGTTTGTCTTTTTGTTTAGTTTTTCCTCCATAAGTAAGTATTTTCTTTGTTGGATATATTCGACTGAAATGGCTATTTTAAAGGTTTCCCTTGTTAGCAAGGACTCTTCCATGTTGGATGGGCTTGACAATGCTAGTATTGAAATGGAAGAAGCAAAGGTTTGTAATACGCTGACTGATTTTATTCTTCTACTATATTAAAGGCATTGCAATGGTAACAGGATCCTGGATGGTTTTATTATTTTATATCTTGCACACCCCTCATGCAAGAACCCTTTGAGCTACAATAAACAAAATCTCCAATTATTGCCGGAGTTTCAATTTATCTGGAGTTATAATGATATTGAATATTATGCCTAATAGTTGGGCAAGTGAGTAAGGGTAAATCTAGGAAGTTATCAGAGATAAAAAGAACAAAGAAGAGAAAGTAGGAATTCTACTATTGATAGATGGCAATGGTTGTTGCTAAAACTTCTTTCCCATAAGAGATGTGGAGAAGGAAAAGTTGTAACCTCAGGTTCTGACCATAAGCGCCATGTGCTTCTAGATTGATACAATCTACTTCGGTTACACCGAAACCGATAGAATTTTTTACGGACATGTATAATAGATCATAGTCTAACACCAACTCTGTAACTTAATGTTTTTCTAGATTGAATGGAATGAGATTGGGAACAGAATGCAATGTTCATTCCTATGTTTTGTTTGGTATGCATATGGAGTGATGATCATGGGTGTATTCCATTTTTATTTTTTTTGGTGAAATTGATAAAACAAATGCAACAATAATAGTTGAAGATATCTTAGGTTTAACAAGCTTGACTTGGCCATGTATTGGCCAACCAAATTTTTGGTTCAGTCCCAGCCAGGGTTGGTCTTGGCCAATTCTTTTTGGCTCCTTGAGAAGACATGGATTGACACAACTTTGGGCTGGAACAAGTGAGCCAAATGACGTGGCATTTTTAAATGGAGGGTGAGTCTTTGACGCAATGGTAAAGTTGTTGTCTCGTGACTTAGTGGGTAGTGGTAACGGATTCAACTCCTAGAAACAACTTTACTTGAAGGGATAAGGCTGTGTACTAGTCCCTTCCAAACCATTGTGCCGGAGCGTCGAGCACTGGACTGCCTTTTATATCTTGGTTAAATGGAATGAGGATTCCATCACCTTAGTGATGGAATGCCCTATTTCTACAACTGTAGGAATGCTCATTCCCATTCGTTCAGATAACCACCAAAGATGGGATTATTACTGACTCATTCTTGTTCTCATTCGTTTCCAATTCCCATTGCCTCCAATTAAATATTCTATAAAAAAAGGCCTGAGCTGTTAGGAGGCTCGTAAATAAATTTTTACATCTCTGAGAAGAGAACCCTTATGCTAGAGCCTTTTGGAGGTAAAGCATGGACAATCCACAGGTGTAGGTGCATGTTTCATTATGCTTCGATTTAATTTTATTATGATGAATGGGCAACAAGGATTAACTCCTGAATACTTGCTCAATGGTACCTAGTGCACTTCATAGCTCATGCATTTTGGTTAAGATTTGGGAATCATAAGAACACTGCTACTTGTTGTCTTGATTATTTTGTAGGCTCGTCTGAATGAAATCATTACCTCTAATTTAAAGGCAGTTCATACCAATGGATCACCTGAATTTCCTTGGATGGCTGATGGAGCTGGTTTGCCACCCAATGCATCAGAACTACTTCCCAAGCTGGTAATGTTTTGTAACTATATGCTTCTTTGTCCTTAACCTCTTCATGATTCAGAGGGACAGGATAGTTATAGCTATTAGTTCACAATTTCCTAATTCCTTCATCCAGGCTTTTTTCTATTTTTTGTGTGGGGTATCTCCATGTTTGTAAACATTCAGAATACAACTATTTACAATAAATGCGAATGCATACCCCAAATGTAAAGCTATTTCCTGTGTACATGAGCCTACTAATTTCAACTGCTGTTTCCAACACTACCATTCTTCCCTATTTTTAACGTTAATAGAACATGGATTATTCTTGTGAAAGTGCAACTAAAGCTATTATTTTTCTTTCAATTTCCCCTGCATTTACCTTCTGTAGGTAAGATTAACCAAGAAGGTTACTGAACAAGTAAGACTGCTTGCCAAGGATGAAGATGAGAAATTTACAGAAACAGGCTCATACGATGTAATTCCTCCTTATGACCAAGCAAAAGCACTTGGGAAGACAAATATTGATGTTGATCGTATAGCTGCTGGATTACCATGTGGTAGTGAAGGGTTTCAATTAATGTATGCTCGGTGGAAAAAGCTTGAAAGGGACTTGTATAATGAACGGAAGGAGTAAGTACTTACCATTCTTTTGGTTTATTCTTGTTTGCTATTATTGTATTTTCTTTTCAATTATTAGGAACTTCAAGTGGCAGCAATACATGAGAACAGTATAGTTACATAAATGACCAAAGGCTGTTGGTCAGACTTTCAAGTGTTAAAAAATAAAAATAAAAAACTGGTTATTTGTGAAGTTAAAGCTCATTTCCTACTCTTGTAGTTTGCATGGGGACACTTGATGTATTTCTTTGATTTGTAGATGAAATTGTGCTTATTAAATTTACTCGGAATTGATTTGTGTTTCTGGTTGTGGTAATATAGTTTGCTTTAATTTTACATTGTAGGCTTGTAGCATGTTAAGCAAGGAAAAAAAGAGGCTTTTGGCTGTCAGGATTTACAACCTACTTTCTTTAATTGAAATGCTTATAAATGTTTCTAACTTTTTGTGTTGAATTAGCATTTTTCAGTGACAACTTCATCCCCAAAACTATCATGAATTTGTAGGCATTACAAGTCGATGTGCTTTCATGTTTCTTGTTCTGTGTATGTATACTTGTATAGTGTATTGGCTGACACACTGATGGTGTGTTTCTTGCACAGCCGCTTTGACATCACCCAAATTCCTGATGTGTATGATTCATGCAAGTAAGTCATCTTTTCCCTTGTGTATTATATCATTCTATGAATGAAATTGTAAAAAAAACAAAAATACTATTGTCATGACTTTCAGTTTCTGGGAGCTTGTTTGTATGTTCCAGGGGAACATTATGAAATGACAAATCCTGTGTTTCCTGGCAGCTATGGTAGTGTTAGACCTGTACTTCATCTTCCTGTTTTCCCTTCACCCCCTTCGCCCCATGAATTTTTCTATTAGACCAAGATGCCACTTAAGTTTAACCCCTCAACGGAAAAAGATCTATTAGATTAGGGAATTTTTCTCCCCCTAAACTCACTTTTATCATCAAGTTACTGTCCCTATTCTTTTGCTATTCATTTCTCTTTGTTTCTCTCTTTAAACTTTTCTTCTTATCTCTCATCCTGTTTATTCTCCTCCTAGTGGAGTTTGTCTTTACGTCTTCCTTCCAGTTTTATGTTTGTTTCTCAAGCATTAGAAGACTCTCCTACAGTTGGTTGAGGGGAATTTAACTGTTGAGCTGTCATCAGCCAAACAATTCCGATTCTATTCTATATATCTGTGAATCACATACATATATATATGTTAATCTGCGATTTGTGAGTAAAGAAAAAATTGGCAGTTTCATTCAAGTTATGCAGCTTCTTTTATTCTTTTTCAGATGAGAAGTTAACACTTTCTTACTCATTACAGATATGATTTATTGCACAATGCACATCTTAATCTAGAAGGGCTGGATGAGCTTTTTAAAGTTGCTCAGGTATGTAGAAGTGTGTTTGGGAAACTTGTGCTCAACTATAACTAATTGAAGCAATATAAGACAGGCTGGCACAACAACATTTGAATCCACTTCACATATTTTCAAAATGAAAAAAGATCCTCTAAAGTGAATCCCTCAGTTTAGAGGGGTAAAGCGAGGGATCTTACCCTTGGATCAATAAAGTGGGACCCATTTTTTACTTTATTGATTCAATGACGAGATCCCTCATTTTATCCTCTAAAGTGAGGGCTCTCACTTTCTTTGAAAATATAAATTTTGATACTCTGCCTGATTGTATTAACAAGTCAATGAATTGTGTTTATGTATAAATTTCATGCTGTATCATTGCTGATAGTCTTGCATCAAAATGTTCTGTGGGTTTTGTCATTTTGTGGATTACGGATTACATTTTCAACATGACACGTGTAACTTTTTCTCCCGTGTACTTCAGTTCTTTCATTTTGAAAGAAAACGAGAATGCTAAGTCTGAGCATCCTTCATAAAATTCTGAGGGGTGTTTTGGCTTCACCATTGTGACTTGTGAGAGAACCTTGCAGAAATAAATCTTCTACATATAATATTTCTCCATTGCCGATGCATTAGTCAACTGTGACTAATGAGTGCAATCTCTTTGCTTTCCTGATTGTTCTGCCTTCTTATTTGCAGGCACTTGCTGATGGTGTAATTCCAAATGAATATGGAATTAATCCAAAGCAGAAGCTGAAGATTGGCTCAAAGGTAAACCCCTGTTGTAATTGTAATGAACCTTGCAAATTTTTTTGCATGTCCCAAATCTTTGAACAGTTTCCTTATTATGCTCTCTACAAAAATTTTCCTTTAGTATGCTTTAGATGTGAACCCCCGTTATGAATATTCTTTTGGCAAAGCAGAGATGATTTGGCCTCCTATAATGCACGAGACTACTAAATGCCATGAATTATTCTTCATCTGCTTAATGGTAGTTCATGAAAGATTTATGTAAAGATCCAACACTTAAAGCAGAAAAAAATTGGATGCAGCAACACAGAAATTTTAGATGTGTCTTTTGGTGCTTCCTTAGTTATATAACAGAGAACATTCAGGCTGTCTTCATTGCGGCGATTTCTATACTTCAAAATACCTCACTTGTTGATTGTTCCGCTGCAATTGTGGAGATTTCTAACTATTGCTTTTTTCCCTAACAAACGTGGGACTACTCATTCTATGTAATAATGAATTTAATGAATAAGTCCCAATTCCTTGTACCAAACATCATATAAGAGAAGTAAGAAACATGAACACCATGAATCAAAAACTGCATGCTAGGGAACTATTTATATGTGTATTAATTACTTTGTTTCAATTTTTGTGCTGTTCTAATACAGATTGCTCGTCGATTATTGGGTAAAATTTTAATTGACCTGGGGAACACTCGTGAAGAAGCCATTAGTGTTGCTGAGTTAAAGAGTAACCAAGACCCTGATTCATCATCCACCAAAACTGAAAAGGAAGATTCTGAGGCCAAGTCAAAATATCTAAACAAGAATGGTGAAATAAGAAAATCCAGCACTATGAGCGATATATCAATGGATCAAGATGACGACGATGATAAAGAGACCAAATATCGTTTGGATCCAAAGTAAATATCAGGTTTTTTTTTGGGTAAATTACTAAGTTGTTTTCTAATTTTTTTTTTCTCTATCAGGTATGCAAATGTAAAGACGCCTGAACGCCATGTGCGAACACGCCTATACTTCACATCAGTGAGTGTTGTATCCCACTGCATCGCCATTTTGCAAAGATATTTTAAACCCGATTAATTTGATCAATAACTTGTTAGAGGAGATATTTTCATCTTTTTTTTTTTTTTAAGCATAAAAGAGTTGCATTGCTTTAGACCACGAAAATATGCTTAATTATATCTTATTGAACTCTATCTGAGTTGGCTTCATATGCTAATTTCTCAAGATGAAAAGACTAGCTACTATCAATCTTAATTTTGAATCTTTCAATTTGGATGCGAAATATAATTGCTTGCATTAGTATATGTACATAAATATACTTAGGAGCGTACTACCTTGCTTATATGGCCATAATTGATGTTCAAATTTGTCATAGATATTTCTATTCTAAGTTGTAAAGTTCTGGTTTTAGCAAGATGTTCAGAAACCAAACTAGACATCAAAGTGGTCAGCCACAATCTCTTCTACTAAGCTTGTATGCTGCTCAAACCTAAAAATATCTATAATAATTTTTTTTTGGTAAATTTATGTTAATTAACAAGAGTATTTGATGGTGCAGTAACAAGATGGGTTGCCAAGGCCAGGCCAGTCCAGTTCTTAAAACATTGCATCAGTCATTTGATGTAGAATAGAGTTTTTCTTTAGAAAAACTATCCTCAGTATTTCATTTAATTTATGGTAATTTATTCATATTTAATTGTCTACTAAATCACACAAACCTTATACACGAGAACAAATTTTAACTTGTCAACTTATGTTTAACACTCAAGTACAACTATCTCTGTCAAATCAAAAATAAGATTCATGTGAATAGACACTTCTAAAACATTTTTGTTGAATTTAGCATAGAACTTCCCAATATGAGTTCCATAATTTTTTTTGACCTTATTATTATTATTTTCCCACAGGAATCACATATTCATTCTCTCATGAATGTTCTTCGTTATTGTAATTTGGATGAATCTCTTCAAGAAGAAGAAAGCCTTGTTTGCCATAATGCTCTGGACCGCCTATATAAAACAAAGGAGCTTGACTATATGAGTTACATTGTGTTGAGGATGTTTGAGAACACAGAGGTTGGTTATTTTAGACTTTGGCCAATCAATATTTCATATTTTTTTGTTATTACAAAAAGCAACAAACCTTTTCAGAAGTTTTCTGTTTATAAGCTGTTTTGAGTCCAAAATAAGCTTCACCGAACACAACTTAATTAGCTATCCAATTGAAAACTGTAATCCTTTCTGCGTGAGCGGGACCAGAATAACTTGTTGTCAGGAGTTATTTGTGTAACTTAGATAGTGAGTAAGTCTAATCTGGACATTTAAATTGCAGGTGGCTTTAGAAGATCCGAAAAGGTTCCGCATAGAGCTAACCTTCAGCCGAGGTGCTGATTTATCCCCCTTGGAGGTAATGATATTCTGTTTATATTGTCTCAATAAGAAATAAGGAGGAGGGGTTTAAATTCTATTTTCATTTGTTGTTGCTAATTTTACAATGTCTTACTGTGTGGTATGAAATTAAAATTCAACTTAATGCCAATTGCCATTAGGCTTCAGCGTGTTTGTGGTGATTGAAGCCTCCTATGAAACCAGAAGTTAATTCATTGTTTTTTTTTTTTTGGCTTGCTGCTTATAACACGTAGCAATACGCAATACGCAATGAGCTTACCCATGCAAATTCTATTTATTTATGTGATAAGATTTTTCCTATTAAATACTTTTCATGTGAGGAATATCAGTGAATATGCTGATTGTAGGTGTTGAATTTCGAGTAAATCTCCAAATTGGACCTTGATGAACAAATTCATCCCTGAAAAAACGACAACACCTCCGGTGTTGTCCCTAATGATGTGTTTGGTATAAGGATAAAGATGAGAGTGAATGGATTAAATCCATGAAACTTTTGCCCCCATTTTTACTCTTGTACCAAACACATTCTTAGAATAAAAATAGTTGGTCAAATTTCTTACGAGAGAGAAATCTTTTTATCGGACATAGTCATCCTTAAAAATGACTAGTTTAACCTACTTTAGGGACTACTTTGGGATTTTTCATTTGTTTGGGACAGATTTGGTCGGTAATATTTTTGTCAAGAACTAATTGAGACTCGACTAAGCTGATCTGAGATGATGAATTTCTTTTTGATTAAATTTTTTCTGTTCGGTTATATGGTTGACAGAAGAACGATAGTGAGGCTGCTTCATTGCACCAGGAGCACACACTGCCTATTATGGGTCCTGAAAGGCTGCAAGAAATCGGATCATGTCTCACATTGGACAAAATGGAGATGATGATTCATCCCTTTGCTATGCCTGCAGAAGACTTCCCTCCGCCAGCGACACCTGCGGGATTCTCTGGCTATTTCTCAAAAAGCGTGCTCGAGCGTCTGGTAAATCTTTGGCCTTTCCATAAGCACGTCAATTCTAATGGGAAATAGTTGAACTTTTGGCCTCTTCTTTAACGTTTGCTGCTTCATGTTTCTTAATGTACATTCGAAAATTGTGAAACAACCGAAGCGAGCTTTGCGGTCCCTTGGCAAAATATTTGGAGCTAATATCGCCACCATCGAATTTTGGTAGTAGAAAGCAGTCATAGTGGTTGAAGCGGACTTTCTTTCCGGCTCTTTCTATTATTTAATAGGTTTTTTCGAAAATTTAATAGGAACGAGTTAGCATGAGGAGGGTTAACTAATTGAACTTAATCCATCCAAAATTATCTTTCATTAAAATTGAAGCTGGAGCGAGCAGAAGGGGAAAAATTACTATATGGTCACATTTCTAAATTGTTCAACCATTTGTATCAAAATACCACGTTGATAAAACTTTAGCATTGAATTTATAATTTCACGTATGCACCTTTTTTCCCCTTCGCTGCTGTGGATCACGTTGGTGAAAGGTACAGATTGCCCTCAAATATTACTCTTGTTGTCTTCATGGTCCAAATAAAGTAAATTCTGGAGGTTATTAATTCTCCATAGAACTTGTTAATGAAAAACTACGAATAGTAGTTTTCTTATATTTTTTGTACCGCTTAATCGGATCGCGCCAATTGAAAATTGATGATAGTCTTGAAGGTTATTGTTATCAAACTTCGAAGTTAACACAAGGGTGAGTGGTTCGCAGAATTTGCTGTCATTCTTAAAAATCTGAGTTTGTTAATAACAGGTTCTTTAGTTCGTGAAATAAAAAAACATATTTTTATGGGACTTGATAAAATAATATAAAATAAGGATAATTAATAATTATTTTAAATAATTAGCTAATAATTATTAAATAAATATTAATAATAATATTAAAATTGCTGCTATGTGCGTTCGATGAATGGAATGGTGACATATAAATGAACGCCATGAAATATCAATTTTCTAGTATCACCATAGCAGTAGAAAGAGTGTGATCATCACTTTTCATAATTTAATTGGGTGTGTAAGTCAAATGTTGTTATTTCTGTGTTTGATAAAGTTTGTGCTTCTATTTTGTAAAGTTTGTATATCTGATTTGAAATGTTTGTGTCTTATAGTATCATAGAGAGTAAGTGCATGGGTTGAGTAAGAGTGGAGAATAAGAGTGAGTGTTGTAGTTATTTTTTACTATTTAATGTGGCGCGGATCTTATTTTATTTAGTTTTCATGTTTAAAAAAAAATTGTCTCTGTTATAAAGTCTGTATCTCTACTTTAAAATGTTTTTGTCTGTGGTTATCTCTATGTATACTTATAACGTATGTAACAATAAGTTGAACGTTTTTAAGTTATAACTTACAATTATTGTTATGATAATATAAGTAAAAAGTCGTTAGTTATTCTTTAGGTATACATATGTGTTCGTTTGATTTTATTTATTTATTTATGTAATAATTTTCAATTAATTAGCTATACACACATGATAAAACCATTCCTTATGGTACTATATTTTCTCACCAACCGTGTCTTTTCGTAAATTATGCTGCTTATTACTTCTTCTGTTTTTTGGTACAATAAGTTACTACTCTTTTATTCATAGATTACCTACGAACCTATATAGGAACGAGCGTTGGGCACCAATTCATAGGGTTCTTGTACCCACGTATGCAGTGACTGATGACCAAAAAATAAACAAAGTATCAAAATATATTTTCTTACACTTTGTAATCTTTATATTATAAGATAACTAAAAATTATTAGCATTAATTGCTTAAACTTCTGCATTAAGCTTTTAGAATATGCAACACTTTTAAGTTCTACGAATCGCCCAAACATTTGTACTGGCAACCACAACTATAATTAAAACTAGTAGACATAAAAGGATATTGGCAAAACCTATGGCCATCATGTTGTTTGAGGCAATCTTTTTTACATTGTGCCAAGTCGCAGGGACTGTACAAATAGGACACACAGCTTCCATCTGGATTCGCAGTCACGTCACTTGTTATTATAGAAACTACAAAAATAGAAAGATATTGTTAAAAACACAAAATAACAAAAACAAACTCTCATACATACTGTTTACAATTTCACGACCATATAAGTTTTTCTTTATAATAATTACCGTAAATCAATTTTATTCCACCAGAAAGAAGAAAAAACGTGAATAAACGACAATAATCATCATTACCAAAAAAAAAGGATCAAATAAGTTGATCTCTCACAAATAAAAAAATTTATATTGACGTTTCATAAATAAAAAAAAAATTAGATAAATGTCCTTTACTATTTTAACTTTTGAACAAATTGACTCTTTACAATTTAACTTTTGAATAAATCAACATTTCATAACTTGACTTTTGAATAAATTAACCCTTCACAAATAGATCAAACTAAGGTGCAAAATACTTGAAGGAACCTATTTGTCTAATTGTTTTTTATTCGTGAGAAGTCAATATGATTTTTTTTTCTGCGAGGTTTGGGGGGGGTGTTTACTCACTTATTGAGAAATTTTGCTACACTAAGTTTTATATATATATATATATATATATATATA